>ML267020.1:0-22222 GCA_005239495.1 Nicotiana undulata | reverse complement strand
CAAGTCTGTTTTACACCAAATTTCACAGATAAGTCACATAACATATAATAAACCTGTTCCGGGTCCCGGAACCATAATACAGGCCTGGCAACACGGTTTTCACATAATTATTCATTTTCAAATTCCTTTATTATTTTCAGAAAATAATTTTCTTTAAAAATTCAGTTCTCGGGCTTGGGACCTCAGAATTCGATTCCGGGCATATGCCTAAGTCCCATATTTTCCTACGGACCCTCCGGGACCGTCGAATCACGGGTCCGGGTCTGTTTACTAGAACTGTTGACCAAAGTCAACTATATTCATTTATTAATTATCAAAACTCATTTTTATCAAACTTTCACATAATATCTTCCCGACTACACGCCTGGGCTGCGCACGCATATCGAGGTGAGACTAACGGAGGCTCTCAGAGCCTCGGAACAGAGATATAGCTTAAATTACGTAAGATGACCGTTTGGGTCATCACAGCAAGGCATGATGTTCAACTTACATACATATTACGACAATAAGCATCAACTGATTAAGTTAATAAATAAATATATAATAATGATGGAGTCAAAAGTTCACTATGATCCCAATCATCGTCCAAGAATTAAAATATTATGAAATTTAGCCTATTCAATTATATAGTTAAGCGTCCTAATCATGTTTAAGACAACATAATCATCTTCCATGATTTTATAATCTCATGTAAATCGTAAGTTAACTAATAACTTATATTAGCATGCAAATAAAATTAATGTCAACCTAATTAATATTTATTACATGCTATATAAATTCACATTAAATTTACATTGAAATTAACTAATTAACTTATTATACATGTTAAACAAATTAACAAGTAAATATAATGTTAAACATATTAACATTTTAAAGCATGTTAAACAAATTAACAACTAAATATAATGTTAAACAAATTAACATTTCAAGCATGTTAAAGAAATTAACAAGCAAGTTTAATGTTAAACTAATTAACATTTTAAGAAATTGGGAAAGTAAAATAATTCTGATTTCTTATTAAAAGAATATAAATACTAAATTTATATTCTGATAATTAGGTTCATGTGACAATTTTAATAATCTGTTTTTTTAATAAATAAATTGAACTTGTTGATTTAATTAGGTCATTTGCCCAATAATTATAATAATTACTATATAACAATGTTTATCTTGATAAATGGTAACTACAATTAAATATGATTATGTGGTTCTAAAAATATGTGATTTATTTTTATGCTAGTTGATACGCAATAGATGCTAGGTGTAAGTTAAAGAAACGCGATAGGAATGATATAAAATCAAAATAGGCAAACCAGATTGCCTTAAACGGGGTTCCGAGCTGGACGAGATAAGTCCTTGAGTTCGAGGCTCGGGGTTAATGGTGAATGGTCGATGAAGTTATAATAGTTTTATAGGCCTCGAAGGAGGCTATTTATGATCAATGATGAGTAATAAACGAAGAACAATAAATGAGATGAAGTAAACACAAGCAATAAATCAAGAGAATCAATAATGGAGAATGTTTAAGTTAGAGAGCAGAAAATATTCTTCTTCCTTGTATTCTTATATTCATGATTCAATTAAAAAAGGTATGATTTATTTTCTAGATATGCTCCGCTAAACCGAATCTGTGTTCATGGTCTTTTGGAAACACACTAAGATAGCTAATATAACACTAAGTCTCAAGTATCTGATAGGACTCTCTAAGGGTACAAAATCTTGAGCTATCATAAAAGCACTGGTCTCACACAACAATAAGTTGGGAATGGACTTATGTTGCCCCAATTGGTCGACATTAGCACACATGGTATGAAACATGTGCTACAACATTTTCTCCATTTTTCCAAGGAGTGTATATCTTTATCTCATAAAGAATGTTGTACATATGAAATTTAGACACCATAAGTATCTAAATTTGAGTTCTTTGATATACAATATCGTTTTAAACTCACATCTGGCTCACGAAATAGATTAGGTGAACATTTTTCACCCTAAAGTCCTTATGTCATTGTTTAAGCAACATTCTATTTTTAAGCGAATAACTCTCAAATTACCCTTATGATAATTTTGCTTAAAATTATGTCTCATCTCCTAACATCACTAAGAAAAGGAGTCGGTTTCCTGTGTGAGAAGGACAACCTCTTGTCTACCCGACATACTGATAAAAAAAAAAATAATGCACATAACATTCAACGATAAAAATATGTATGTGTGCAAATCAACTTTATTGATAATCAAAGAATATTAGTTTGTGAACTAGAGAAAATAAATAACAAAATAAAGTATCTCATAGTCTACGCAAGCCTTGAAACCTGGTGTGTCTCACAAATGCATCTCTATACAAAGGATTGGTCAATCGATCTGCTATAATATGTTTTGTAGACACATACTTCACATTCACTACCTTGCGTCTAACCATGTCTCTCGCATAGTTACAATGAAACTTTGGGTCCTTGGTGGAGGATATTGCAGCCTCACTATCACAGTAGACTAGTACTGGTTCACTATTTTCAGTGATATCTAACAAGTGCTCCAAGAACTTTTTCAACCAAACAACTTCTTGTGCTGCTGATGCGAGAGCCACGTATTTAGCTTCAATCGTAGATAGTGATACACATGATTGTTTCTTACTACTCCATGATATGGCGCCATCACTGAGTAAGAAAACATATCTTGAGGTAGACTTTCTCTCATCTAGATCTCCTCCATTACCAGCACCACTGTATCCAACTAATCGCATATCATTGCCGCCTTGATAACAAAGGGCATAATCAGCAGTTCCCTTCAGATATCTCACGATCATCTTTACTGCTTGCCAATGTGCTAAACCTGGGTCGGTTTGATATCTACTTATCAGGCCAACTGCTTGACAGATATCAGGTCTAGTGCACACCATATCATACATTAGACATCCGACTGCGCTCCTATAAGGAACTCAGCTCATTCTTTCTGTCTCTTTAGCAGTCTTAGGACACATCTAACTTCCCAAGGTATGGCCTTTACTGATAGGAGTTCCAACTGGGCTACTATTTTGCATATTAAATCTTTCAATAACGTTTTTAATGTAATTCTCGTGTGAGATATTCAATAGTTTCTTTGGACGATCTCTTGAATCTTAACTTCAAGAATATATGCAGCTTCACCCATATCTTTCATCTCAAATTGGGATGGTAACCATGACTTTATCTCGATTATAAACACCTTATCATTTCCAACTATAAGTATGTCATCAACATATAATGTTAAAATCACAAGCTTGTCTCTTGGTCTCTTGGTATAAACGCAATGGTCTTCATCCATCATGGTAAAACCATTAGATACAAGAACACATCGAAAGCGTATATACCACTGCCTTGAAGATTGTTTGAGGCCATAAATAGACTTCAAAAGTCTACAAACCGTTTGTTCGTGGCCCTTTTCAATGAAACACTCAGGTTGTTCCATATAGATTTCTTCATCTAGTTATACATTGAGAAATGCAGTATTTACATCCATCTGATGTAAATCAAGATCAAGGCTTGCAACAATAGCTAGAACCAGGCGACCCGAGGTAAATCGTATAACAGGCGAGAAAGTCTCTTCGTAGTCTATTCCTTTCTGATGTGTATACCCTTTCACCACCAGTCGAGCCTTATATCTCTCAACTGTTCCATCACCCTTGAGCTTAATTTTGAGAACCCATTTGCTCCCAATTTCTTTGAGTCCTTCACGGAGGTCAATTAGTTCCCAAACTTTGTTGACTCTCATAGACTCCAATTCATCTTCCATTGCTTTTGTCCATTTATCCTTTAAAGGGCATGAGAGAGCTTCTTTTACATTTTTAGGCTCGTTTTCTTCTTGTATGAGAATCATAAATAGTTCGCCATGTTCAACATCAAATCGTCGGTGGGGAATCTTTTTACGAGAACCACGTCTTATTTGTGATTCATCATTGTTCCCATTTGGATCAATGTTGCTCCCACTCTGATCAAGATCATTCATCCCGCTCCTAATTGGAACAAGATCTGTGACCATCTCGCTCCCACTTGGAGCAAGATCCATTTGGTCACTTCCACTAAATGTGGAAGGATTACTTTCATTTGCATCTGATGATGAAAGAGGTCTTTGATGAGAAACTAATTCATCATTAGCTAAAATTCTCCCACTCGAATGAAGTGATCCTTGTCTTCTTGATCCATTATCTTAAATAAGGTTAGGTCTTGACCTACCTCTCCCTTCTTAGGGAACTCATCCTCTAAGAATGTGACATCCCGTGATTCAAACTCAGTTACACTCCCACTGTCTTGCTGAACTATAAACACATAACCCTTTGAAGTTTCAGAGTATCTTATAAAGATACTTTTCTTTCCCGTCGGGCCCAATTTTCCATATTTGTGAGAGGAATCATGTGTATAGGCATCACAACCCTAAGGTCGGGTTGTGTTGTAGTCCATAACTCATATGGAGTGGTAGTAACTGATTTTGTAGGCACTCGATTAAGTACAAAGGTAGCAGTAAGCAATGCATTACCCCAGTAACTAATTGGGAGGTTAGCTTGTGCCATCATTGACCTAACCATTTCTAGGAGTGTTTTGTTTTTTCTCTCCGCAACACCATTTAGTTGTGGAGTATTTGGGTTAGTCAACTGATGAACTGTTCCCTTTTCATTATCGCGCCCCCTTTTTTCCCCGAAGCGCTCCTTTCGGGGCCCGATTTTAAAAGGGTTTATGACATTGGTTGGGACAACTCTTTCTTTTTAGGAAAGGGGTTTTGCATTTTTTTAAGATTTGCCACCTAACGATTTTTAAGGTGCGTTAGGTCACCTAGGGAGTTCATTTACAACTGCGTTTGATAACCAGAGACAGGGTAAAGGCTTGAAATTATCCTAAGGGGAAGGTGTTAGGCACCCCTCCGGATCCACAAGTGTGGTTCCCGGCCAAACAACTTTTGTGAGTTTGTACAATTAGCAAATAAACAAGTATGGCTCAAATAATAGGGGATTTAAGTCTAAGTATACAGATATTTGAAAACAGTTAATGGAAAGCTAGATTTTGAAAAGAATTACAATCTAAGCATGTTTATGAAAGTAAAGGGGTATCCTATGTTTGATTATAATATGGATCACATCAATGCTATACCTGGTATGACACTCCTCAGAGAGGGGCTACACGTGGTATTAGCGCATCGGTCATCATATCCATATCTACACTTTCCCACCCCGTGAAAGTAGTTAAAGCGAGTTTTGGTCTCGACCTCTCTTGCATGCTGTTACCCGTCCCTTCCTATCGGTCTCGGAGGAATTTAGGACTTCTATCCTATAAAGGGGGGTTCTAGGAAGACCCTCAAGTTTAAAGGTAAAATACTAGGGCGACATATAATAAAATCGATAGGACTTCAATCAAAGGGGAGCATGGAAAATAGATTAGAAGGCTCAAGTATTCCTCCGCACATAATACACATAAACAACATGACTCATACACAGTTAAGGTCTGGGTTTGAGTTCAGATCCTAAGAATGGTATCTAAGTGATAACAATAGAGTTAAAGTTATTACATAACTCAGAGAGGAAGTCCTAATCAATCTTTCCTACTGATTTTAAACATGTTGATAGTAATTACAAGAAGACAATCCCAATTTTATTTTAAAGTTGATTACCTAAGGCTTGCCTAGGCGTAGGATAATATGTAGCAGTTTATTCAGATTTGTTAACAATTCCAGGTCGTTATACCTAATAACGTGCAGTTCTAAGTGTTGCAAATGTTCAGAGACTAATTACCAGTTGTGAGAACATGAAGACTGTTTTATACATCTGTATTTAGACTAAGTGTAATTAAATGAGTATGATCCTAGAACATGATGTCTGATGCAGAATGATGCATATGCAGATGCTAAGGCAAGGTTTCTAAATGCACATAGAATCACAACATTATGCACAGTTTCAGAATAGACATGGATGATAGTTTTTAATTATAACGACCCGACTGGTCGTTTTGAGATCCAGCGCGTCGCTCAGCAGTTGGGAGTCACGAACAACTTCATTTTAGGTATATTGACTTGTGCATATGGTTGGAATTGAAATTCAGGAAGATCGGAGTTGAATTTAAAGGAATATTCTCATTTCAGAAGTCTTAAGTTGAAAGAATCGAGTAAGGCTGGGATTTTAAGTAAACGGCCTCGGAGTTAGGATCCGAAGGTTCCAGTAGGTTTGTATGATGATTTCGGACTTGGGCGTATGTCCGGAACATGTTTTGGATAACCCGGGAGCAGTTCAGCGTATATTGTGGAAAGTCAATATTTTAAGGAAATTTTAAGTTTGACTTGAAGTGTATTTCAATGATACTGATGTCCGTTTGGGATCACGGGTCTTGGAATAGCTCCGCATGGTTATTCTGGAGTTGGGAGTACGATCAGAAGTGAATTCGGATATCCGGAAGTCAATTTAAGGTCATTTGGCAAAAGATAGAAAACTGAAGGTTTTTGAAGAATTCGGCCGGAAATGGAAATTTTGATATCGGGGTTGGAATGCGATTCCGGAAGTTGGAGAAGGTTCGTAATGTCGAATATGACTTGCCTGCAAATTTTGAGGTCAATCGGACGTGGTTTGATAGGTTTCGGCATCAAATGTGGAAGTTGGAATTTTCAAAGTTCATAAAGTTGAATTTTAGTGCGATTCATGATTTTGGCATTGTTCGATGTGATTTGAAGCTTCAAACAAGTTTGTGGGACGTTGTGGGACTGAGTCGTGCGATTGGACGGGGTCCCGGGGGTCTCGGGTGTGTTTCGGGGTGGTTTCGGGCCATATTTCTCTACTTTGTTGCTGCTGTCATCTGATGTTTCTGGTGTGCTGTGCGATCGCATCCCTTGTAGTGCGATCGCGGAGGAGAAAATGGGAGGAGTAATTTATTGTCTGTGCGATCGCAGCCTCAGTTGTGCGATCACGGAGAAGGATTTGGAGGGAGCTTGAAAAAGGCATGTGCGATCGCAAGCAAGCTTGTGCGATCGCATAGAAGAAATGCTCTGCTGCACCGACTCGACTTCGGAGGCTCATATCTCACAATCTATAAGGCATTTTGAGGTGATGTAAAAATGAAAGTTGTATCCCTTTGTGTCTAGGTTCTTGGAATGTAAACCATTTAGCATTTGGATTTGTGTACAAAACGATATGGCTGTTACACTACAGGGTGTCCGGGAAGATAAAGAACAAATTTGTGTTGCACATGTCTGACTTTGGCAGCTTATATATATAAATATATAAGGATGTGGTAGATTAACAACACATTAATGTTATAGATCTTGAAGTCTAGTTTTCAGAACATTAAACCATTTGTCATTTGGAGTTTTGTGGAAAACGTTATGACTATTCTACTAGAGGCTGTCCGGGAGGCTGCGCATTTGTTCTCCGCGATCGCGAAGCTCTTTGCGCGATCGCAAAGAGCAAATTTTGGGCTGGAAAATGNATTCCTTCACTTGGTTGGGGCGATTTTGGAGGATTTCAAAGGGTGATTTTCATCAAGCATCAAGAGGTAAGTGATTCCTTCTCATTTCCAAGTTAATTCAAGGTTTATACATGGGATTAAACATGAAAAATTTGTGGAATATTTAGTATTTTGAAGAAAACCTAGAAGTTTAGAAATTTGGATTTTAGCCACGAATTGAGCAGTGNATTTCATTGAGCCGGGCTGAAGAACTTTGTAATTTGAATTGGTTATGATCTATTGAGTATATTTTCATTGAATTATCGTTGTTTGGATAGTTTGGGTTCGTGCGCATCCATTTTTAGTCGTCGTAGAGGCTTGGAAGCCGGTGAAGAATCTTCGGAGCGAGGTGAGTCTCCTTTCTAACCTTGTAAGAGGGAATTGTCCCCTTAGGTGTTCTACATGCTATATGTAATTGTTTGCTGGGGCTACGTACGTACCAAGTGACGAGAGTCCGTACGTAGCGGCTACTATTGTTATGTCCGGGTAGTTAGGCCCCACATCATGCCCTGTATACTTCTTGTAATGAATTATATGTATGTTATAATATCCTGTTATGTGGTTTTGTTTCTCTGAGATTTATGGATTTTAAAATAATATGGAAGGAAAATTGTTTTCACGGAAAAATATTATGAAATGAATTGACTTACGGGAAGTAATATGAAAGAAATTATTTATGGAAAGTATTATGAAAGGAAAAGAAATGACTTATAAGTTTTGTACTCATGTAAGATATTATTGTTTTCCCGAGCTTTCATTTACTTAAATAATGGGAAAGGATTGTGGTGAAATGAACTTTACATTTTGTGTGTGCATGTGGTCGGTTCGTAATTTACATCCCGCGAGCGATATGTAACTTCCTTCACTCTTATGGGAGCGGGCAGTACGCCACGGCGGATTTATAGTGCGCTCTTGGTACAGGCCGGTCGATCCCCGGCAGTGCACATGGAACTAATTAAGAATGCACTCTTGGTACGGGCCGGTCGATCCCCGGCAGTGCATGGACGAAGTTATGCTATGATATGATATGATTACATTGATAGACGCACTCTTGGTACGGGCGGGTTGATCCCCGGCAGTGCGTAGGCACGATTATTGGTAAGCATGCACTCTTGGTACGGGCCGGTCGATCCCCGACAGTGCATAGTTGTTCTTGATATTATTACACTGTAAGCATGCACTCTTGGTACGGGCCGGTCGATCCCCGACAGTGCATAGCTATTCTTCCTTATGACTCCAACCGATTGTCTTACTCCTGAGTGCGCATGACTGTTTGGTACCGTTTTCCTGATTTATGATTTGACAGATGTTTGGGGAAAAGAGACAGGTGAGTTGTTACTGCTTTCAATATTTACTTGGAAACTCTGTATTCTCTTCACAATTGTGGTGCACTATTTACATGTCTACTGCTCTCCTTATATCCTTTTTTATACTATTACTGTTGGACCTTAGTGTGTATCGAGTCGACCTCTCGTCACTACTTCTTCGAGATTAGACGGGATACTCACTTGGTACATATATATGTATATGTACTCATGCTACACTTTCTGTGCATTTTGGTGCACATGTACCCTCATAGTGCAGTGATTGATTCGGAGACTTACTCAGGTTGCATTGTTCCGTGGCGTTCCGCAGCTGGCAGAGTCTCCCTTCTATGTCCCTACGCTTTGGTCTTTATTACCTTTGTCCAATTTAAATTCTCGGACAAGAGTTGTATAATTGTATAAATTATTAGAAATTGCTCATGTACTTGTGTTACTGGGTTCTGGGAAAGTGTTGGTATTTCTTGTACTTCATTTAGTGGATTATACGCCGTATTTAGTTTACGAGCATTTGCTTTATTATTTGATTATAAATGCAGAAAAAGACATGATTTTGAAAGTGTAAGCAGGAAGTTGTTTTAACTGGTTCAGGCATTGGCTTGCCTGACAGTGTGTCCGGCGCCATCACAACCCATAGGTTTTGGGTCGTGACATTAATGTTGTTTACCTAAAACAGGATTTTTAAGCGCGTAGGCATGGTTGTAGCATGATGAGACATGATTACAGTTTTTGTTAATGTTATTTATTCTAGGACAGGATTTCTAAATGAGTTTAAAAACATATTTACAAAGGCAGAGTCACATAATAACAGTTTATTTTGTTGTTGTTATTTATCCTATAGACGGGATTTCTAAGTGATGATGAGATGCTGAAAACAATATATATATATATATATATATATATTGATCCTATGTTGCATGATATCTAATGAGTGACATGCTTGACATGTTGTACCTAAACATGGCTGCTATTGCGCATAGATAAGTAAACCTAGGAAGCATGATTTCTACCCTCGATTACACTACAGCATGCATATTACCCACCCCCTTTTCACTATCCAACCCTAGAGTTGTTTTACAAATAATTATTGCGGAATCGCCACTAGAATTCCTTCAAAAACTTGCCAACCACATAACCGCTAACCTGCTCACAGAAGATATTCCACCTGTGGAAATCACCAACTGACTCCTTCCAACGACGTTGTACTGCACACTCTCTACAACATCAACACCCCATCCTAAACCTGTTCTCATTCATCAACTTTACTAGTCCGTCCGCTCCTCATGGAAATCTACTAAATGCGCGACAATATCTTCAAACTCATCGCCACATTGCATCCTTCTTCATTCCTGATAACTCATCTCTGTTATATCCAACCTTCCGCCGAAATAACCCACATTTCCACTTAGCTCGAGGACCCAATCACCGTCCCCTAAAACCCTCAAAAAACTCCAAACTTTCCCTCAAGATAGGTAGTTGTCTTACCACTGAACTCATATGCTATGTTGCCACTCCCCCACTTTAGTTAAACTCATTCCTTTAAGAAGATACCCGACTTCCGTCTCTCATGCCTGGCATTTTAGAGGTTTAGCCGCCACCTGACACTTCTCACATGTCTTCCTTCATCGCATGCTTCTCAATTGCGGCCTCAATTCAATATCATTCTTTGCAACACCTAAACCAGCAGATCACCATAACTTCGACTCCCCGACGATCATCTTTCTTGAGCTGCCTTCATTAGAAATACTCGTTCAATACTGGAACAACCGCACACCACGGTCTCTGACAGCAACTTCTTCAATACTTCTTCACAATACTCTGACCCCAGGCAACTGAAGAAAATATAGCACCGGCGAACTTAATACATTCCATTTGATCAAAGACGACGATATCACTTTACCGATGAAAATTCCACCTCACTGACAAACTCTTATTACTTCATCACCCAAACTTGAACATTCATAGTCCAATTGCCCTTCCTCCGCCGGAACAAAATACTGAAATCTCGAAATTATGCTCTAAGAAGACCTCCCTTCAAGTCATTCATTACCCCGGCATATGGTCAAGCATTCTACCATCATATCAACACCGCGCGATAACCAATCGTAAGCATCATAGCAACCTGAGCATAGCCGCAAAGTTCCCAAACTGGCTGAAACAACATATTACACCTCTGCAGAACAACGACAATAGCCTCAATCAACTTAGTCGGGGAAAACACCCCCCACTACATCGCTAGTATCATTAAAATTCCTCAAATCCTTTATTCATAGCAAGCGCTTCGCGACGCGTAAGATTGAGTTGGAAGAAACATAGGCATAAGCCTTAAAGGAATCAAATCGCACGATGAGGAATCAAGAAGGCAAGTTCTCCTAACAACCATGTGGCCTCTCGAAGATAAGTACAGACGTCTCCGTACTGATCCGCAAGACTCTACTAGACTTGCTCATGACTTGTTAAACCTAAGGGAACATAGAGCTCTGATACCATGTTGTCACGACCCAAAATCCATTAGGTCGTGATGGCGTCGGACACCACTGTCAGGCAAGCCAATCATTTAATAGTAGAGTTTAAATCTTGTTTTAAACAATTTCGAAATCGTTACCTTCACTTACAGCCCAATAAGAGAATAAAAAAATTTATTAAGTAAATATGACAGGTAAACAATTCGATTTATTTAGAGTAAATCCCAAACACCTCCCAGAACCCGGTGACACAAGTACATGAGTAATTTCTAAGAATTTTACAAATACTACAAATCTTGTCCGAAATACAAATTTGGACAAGGAATAAAAATTAAAATACAATACATAGAGGAAGACTCTGCCGGCTGCGGGTCGCCTCCGGTTGTTGCAGCTCGTCTAACTCTCCAAGCCAACCATATTGCTGTGAAAATACCTATGAAATAAAAATACATAGCATGTGTAGTATGAGTACGAAAACAATGTGTACTCAGTAAGTATCCCGCCTAACCTAAGAGAGGTAGTGACGAGGGGTCGAATTAGACACTTGCTGTAAGTCGGTTAAATATAATCAGGTGAGGTGCTAAGCATAGGTGTCATAGGCTATTTAATAATAATCAGGGATACGAAATATCAACTCCTTTCACATTTAACACATAAATTCTTCTTCATTTTAGCTGGAAATTTAAAACTCCTTAGGAAATAAACATGTATAAATCACAGGAAATACGCAGCATTTATCATGCGCAAGAAAATGCCGAGGGTCGAACGGCGCAGACCAACAATAATAAATTGTGCACTGCCGAGGGTCGAACGGCTCGAACCATAGATGCATCTATTTTCCCCGTCCGCGAATCGATCATGCACCGCAGTCAACATAATAATAATAAGGCTATCCTGCTCGCAAATCAGACATGCGATTCAGGTGCTCATACGTACACGTATTCACATAATAAATCCGCATTTTTATCAGGAAAACAGTTTCTCAAAGAAATGATAAAATTCTCTTTAGGTGAACATGAAGATAGAATTTAAATCATTTCTGGAAATTCATTTTCCAAGTTTGATGAGGTTTTCAAATATTACAAATATGTCTAGAACATAATTACGCAAGGAAGAATAAATTGTTTTTCTAAATGATTAAGAAAAATGAACTCTAACCTTCCTAGGTATTCAATTACTACTTCGATCATATTAACAGTCTAATACTACTGGCAAGATCACAAGTATAACAAGTAAGTCATGCTAGTGGGTCCTAAACTACGCGGACATAAGCATATTAGTAGCTACGCACGGACTCCCGTCACCTCGTGCGTACATATCCCCCGTAATTAATAGCATGTATTCATTTAGTTCACCTACGGGGAAAATTCCCCATCACAAAGTTAGAAAGGAGACTTACCTCACTCCGAAATTTTATAACCGGCTACCAAGCTCTTCCGATGACTCAAATCGTTGCACAACACTCCGAAACTAGCCAAATAATGACAAACTGATTAAAATATACTCTAATACTTGTCAAAAATCAAATTATACAAGTTCCTAACTCCGCTCGAAGAATTGACCAAAATGCCCTCGGGCCCACGTGCCTGGATTCCAAAATTTCGCGAAGATAAAATCTACCAATAGTCTTACTAACTCAAATATACAATTTACTCTAATTTCCATGCTCAATTCGTGGCTAAAATCCAAAATACCAAATTCTAGGTTTTCTTCAAAGTTCCATATTTTCCACAAATTCCCATACTTAAATCCGTACCTAGACCATACATTTAACTTTAAAAGAGTTGGAATAACTTACCTTGTGATCCTTGACGAAAATCCCCCCTTGAAGATCCCCACAATTGCCCATACAAAATGAAAATAGGAGAAGAAATTACAAACTTCCCATTTTTAAACAGTCTGCCGAGGCTCATTTCCGCACATGTCGTCCACATCTCGCACCTGCGCTTCTGTAGGTGCGCCCAAACTCCTGCACCTGCGGCTTCCTCAGCTCCAGCCAAAACTCGCACTTGCGGCATCAAAGCCGCACCTGCGGCCAAAGCCTCGTAGGTGCGGTTACACCAGATGACAGCAACTTCAACCCTTCTTCAAACTCTAAATTAGATCCGTTAGCCACCCGGAATCCACCTGAGGCCCCCGGGACCCCGTCCAATTTCACCAACTTGTTCCAAAACGTAATGCGGACTTGCTCGAGGCCTCAAATCACATCAACTAACATCGAAACAACGAATCGCTCTCCAATTCAATCTTTATGAACTTAGAAATCTCCAACTTATACATTCGATGCCGAAACCCATCAAATCACCTCCGATTGACCCCAAATTTTGCACACAAGTCATACTCGGCATTACAGACCTGCTTCAACTTTTGGAATCGCATTTCGACCCCGATATCCAAATTTTCACTTCAAGTCGGATTTCTCAAAAACCTTCAAATTTCTATCTTTAGCCGAATGACTTCAAAATAACCTACGGACATCCGAACTCACTTCCGATCGCGCTACCAACTCCAGAATAACCATACAAAGCTATTCCCATACCCGAAATCCCAAGCGGACATAAATAACACTGAAATACTCTTCAAGCCAAATTTAAGAAATTCCTTCAAAAATGCTGACTTCCACAATATACGCTGAAATGCTCCCGGGTTATCCAAAACCCGATCCAGACATACACCTCAGTCCAAAATCATCATACGAATATGCTGGAACCTTCAAATCCTGATTCCGAGGTCATTTACTCCAAATTCCACTCTTAGTCGATTCTTCCAACTTAAGGCTTCTGAAATGAGAATTTTCTTTCCAATTTTACTCCAAACATCCCGAAATTCAATTCCGACAAGTCATAATATCTGAAACAAGGTTGATCATGACTTCAAGCCGCTGAATGACGTGCTAGAGCTCAAAACGACCGGTCGGGTCGTTACAGAAAACCTCAAAACATTACTGGTTTAACCCAAAAGTCATAGATCTTACTCGAATGGCCGGAGGTGTCCGAAAAATGGAATAAAAGGACATAGGGGGAGTTGAACCGCTACATGTTCACATGAGGACCTCAGGGTAGTGTCAAATCGGTGTGGGGTGAAGCAGGGGCTAGGACAGGGTGAGAAGACATAGTTTTCGGCGAGGGAGATGGCCGGAGAAGATGGATATAGTCCATCGGAGAGGAGGGGAGATGAGAAGGTTCTAGAGAGAACCAGAGATAGAGAGAGAGAGAGAGAGAGAGAGAGAGAGAGAGAGAGAGAGAGAGAGAGAGAGAGAGAGAGAGAGAGAGAGAGAGATTCATGGGTTGGGAATAAATGAGAGGAATGGGGGGTAGTCGTTAGGGGTTAAATTAGGTAAGAGTGAATCTAGACCGTTGATCAAATTTGATCAACGGTCCGGATTACACACATGATTGGGTCGGGTAGGATAGAGTATTGGGCTTGGGTTGTGGGGTTATTTCGATTGGGTCTTGGGCTGGTTTTAATTGGGTTGGGGTCAGATTAAATTAGGCTATAATTTAAATAGAAAGGGGCGAATTGTTAAATACCCATTAAAATTAGATAAATAATTAATAAGAATAGTTAATATTTAGATAAGATGAAATTAAGGCTAAATAGGTGAAATTAAGGTAATTAACTAGTATTAAAATATAAGATGACTGATTATTGAATTAAAATAGCATAAAATGTGTAATTAGGCTATAATTACAAAGTTGTTGTAATTATAGCCAAATAATGTCAAATTGGCTAATTTGTGAAATAATAAAACCCTAATAGGGTTTAAAATGATATATTGAGCTAAGAAATATTTTGAAATTATTTGCAATGCAATTTATGAATAATTATGGGATATAAAGTACTGAATAAATTTGACAATAAATTGATAAAAATATGAAAAATAATGAAAAAATATCAATTATTATAAAAAGTGATTTTGAAGGTATATATGCAAATTTTAAGAAATAATTTGAGAAAATATTAGGTATCAACATTCATCACATAAATTATTAAAATGAGTTAATAAATATTCACGACCACGATGAGTTCGAAGAGCATTTATCTTCTTGTCTAATTTATTTACCACTAATCTCATATAGCGTTTGAAGTAAGTTATTTCTTCTGATTTGTGGAAAATTAAATAGACACAACTGAAACGGGTAAAGTCATCAATAAATGTGATGAAATAACTTGCTCCATTCCTAGACCTAACATTCATAGGCCCACAGATGTCCGAATGGACTAATTGCAACATAAATTCAGCTCTAGTTGCCTGACCATTTCTTGCAGATTTTCCAGCTAGACAATTTTCACAAGTGGACAATTCCACATGTTCAATGTTAAAAAGCAAACCTTATTTTCCTAACCTTTGCATTCTTTGTTGTCCAATATGACCAAGTCTAGCTTGACATATGTTTACATCACTATCATATTTATATGAAAAAACAAGCATAGAAAAACTAGCATTATTATTAAATGAATCATAATCCAAATCCATAATAATTAAACCTCCGGTCACATGACCAAACCAAATAAAGTTGAACCACAAGTGAACTTGGCAGAATTGCCATGACAAAACAAGTCAAATCCTAGCTTAAGCAAAACTAAAACTGAAATAACATTCCGGCGAATTATTGGTGCAAAGAGAACATCATGTAGAATTAGGGCTTGACCACCACGCATGACTAACTTGCGTGTACCGATCCTGCCAACAACAACTTTATTGTTGTTGCCTACATATATCCACTTTGCACCACGCCGAACTCACTGAGATTCAACAAAGGCACTGCGTTCCCAGGGTATGTGGTCTGTTGCTCCTGAGTCTACAATCACAAAGGAATAGATTTAGTTAGAAAAATAGAACTAGAACCACAAAGTTCACTAATTCGAGCATCGTGAAATACCTTTCTAGGAGGCTCAGAGCAATATCTAGCATAGTGACTCATTTTGTCTCAATTATAGCATTACATTTTAGCAACTTTCACACGTTTGGGACGTCTGTTCTTGCCTTTTTCAGTCTTTGCTCTTTTAGCAGGGGGAACTTGAGGTGGGCCTCTTTTCTTTCCCCACTTCCTTTTCTTTGAATCACTCTTGGTTTTGGAGGTTGTTTCCATGTGCAACTCAACTATTGGCATTGCAGCCTTAAGGCATTCCTCTTCTAACTCAAGGTGTCTTCAGACATCTTCCAAAGTTGTGATTCGCTCATTATGGGTCAAATGCATTTTCATATGATCCCAATAACTAGGTAAATAGCTTATGACAACTTGGATTTGTTGTTCATCAGTCAACACATGACCATCATTTTTCAACTCCCCGGTCATATTTGTCATTTGCCTCAGATTTGTTTTAATTGAATGTTCTAGGCATTTCTTATTTGTGTCAAATTTGATCGTTAAGGATCGCAGCCTTGCGCAGTGGAACAGGTACCAAACCTCTTCCTCAAAGCATTCCAAATATCCATAGCTCTTTGGTGATCCCTAAACCCCCTTAGAATATCATCATCTAAGGTGCTCAACAACGTAATGCGAGCGATGGAGTTCTTATTCTTCCAACTTGTCGCGCCCTCCCCCCCCCCTTTTTCCTCGCGGAGATCGGAGTTTATGACACGTGACAACTCTTTTAAGGAAAGAGTGTTAAAAGAGAGAGTTGCCACCTAACGGGTTTGAGGTGCATTAGGGCACCTAGAGTAATTAACTCATGAAACTAGTTTGCATCACCAGAGATTGGGTAAGGGC
This sequence comes from Nicotiana undulata, assembly GCA_005239495.1. Taxonomy (NCBI): domain Eukaryota; kingdom Viridiplantae; phylum Streptophyta; class Magnoliopsida; order Solanales; family Solanaceae; genus Nicotiana; species Nicotiana undulata. Next base: position 5,267 of record ML267020.1, on the reverse strand, counting down.
TTGAAATTATCACAAGGGGAAGGTGTTAGGCACCCCATTAGGATCCACAGATGTGGTTCCCAGCCAAATAGTTTTCGTGAATTTGTACAGTTAGCAAATAACAAGTAAAGGGCTCAAGTAAGAGGGGGTTTTAAATATTAAACGAGCAAATGTTTTGAAAACAATTATGAAACGACAAAGTTTTTGAAAAGATTATAACCTAACATTTAAAAGAAATGATATCCTAGGTTTGAAGTAATACAGATCACACCAATGCAATACCCGATGGACACTCCTCAAAGAGGGGCTACACGTGATATTAGCGCATCAGTCATCATATCCATATTCTACCCTTTCCCGGCCCGTGAAGGTAATTAAAGTGCGTGTTTGGTCACGAATTCTATTGCGTGATATTATTTGTCCCATCCTATCAGTTCCGGAGGAGGTTAGGACTACTATCCTAAAGGAGGCACTAGGATGACCTTTAGGTTTAAAGGGAAAGATTCTATGCGACAAATAATAACAATTAGGACTGCAGATAAAGGGAAAACACATAAAAGCAGATATGAGGCCTAAATATTCCTCCACAAATTATGCATATAATTAGCACGACTGAAACACAGGTAAAGGCCTTATTAACTTCAGAATCCTAAAGCATGATATCTAGGTGAGACTGGAATACAATAAGGAGGCAGTTTTATTAGTTAATTCAGAGAAGGAATTTTATCAGTTTTTTCTTACTCATTTTAATCTACTAATAGTCGAGCAACATGTTTAAAGGAGTATATTTCCAGATTTCAACAGATCAAACACCTAAGGCATGCCTAGGCGTGCCAATTATTACAGAAAATTTTGTTTTAATCATATTACGAAGCATACTATTCTAGGTGTTCAGATTTCAGAAGATAGTTACCAAACGGGATGAGTCTGTTTTTATCAAGTATCAAGCTAGGGGATGCCTAAGCGAATACAAATGCAATCCTAAAGCATGACATCTAATGCAAAGAAAATTCAGAATGATGCAAGACCTAAACATGATATTCTAGATGCATGGGTGTTTCAGTGTCAGAACATGTTTAAAATATGTAAAAGGACCTATTTATTAACGTTGCATTTATCCTAAGGCAGGATATCTAAGTGTTCGTATTGCATCGTAGTTTCAGGAAACCACTTGTTTATTAGTTTGTTAAACCTAATACATGATCCCTAGGTGTACATGGCAGCGTATAAAGTAATGCAAAAGTACCAATTATTGACATATTTTAACACAGGAGTTTCTAAATGATATGAGGATGAACATGCTGAAACAGTATACATGGAACCTAAGAAATAGGATTTCTAATGCATGGATATGAACCTACAGATGATATCTATTGCGCAGATAAGGAATTAAAAGCCTAAAACATGGTTTCTACCGTTTATAGTAACTAAGAATGCATAGTTATCCCCTCTCATTTCACTATCCAGCCCCATAAGTTGTTTACAAATTATTACAAGCCAGGAGTTATTAATTACATAACAAAGTGGAAAATAAGAAGTTATTCTATAGGGAGCCTTCAATAGGCCCAAATCCTCCGAACCTCACTGCCTTTGGTGTTTCATAGCCTTTCATAGCCCGAGTGTGTCAAAGTTCAGTAAGGACCTTAGGGGCTCCCGGGCAATGCTCACACCCAGACTTAGTAATCACGAGTTAAACATGTGCGGTGTGGAAATACCAGCCTCAGTATGTCAGAGTTCAGAGGAAACTCAAGAGGTTCCCAAAGCAGTGCTTACACTGAGGGGGTGGAACTTAAGGATCTAGGAATAAAATGAAGTGTAAGGGATGAGTTTGCAAAGATTTTTAGTAGAAAAACAATGTTAAAAGGACTTGTTTGAAATGATTTTGAAAATAATAAAGAGTAGTTGATTTTAGAAAGTAAGGCAATTAGCAGCCCATACATAGGACCAAACAGATTCAGCAATGCTCACAGAATGTCATGACCCCAAATCCTAACAGGTCGTGATAGCGCCTATCGTGGAACTAGGCTGGCCAACCATCACATCACTACACATTTGTTCGATTTATAATAAGGCACAGTTCAATAAAAATAGCAATGAAGAAAAATAATAATTCATTAAGTTTTAGCGCCCCAATAATAGTCTAAAAGTCTAAACAAAACCTCCCAAGACTGGAGTCAACATGATCACGAGCATCTACGAAATAAAACTAACTCTGGTAATTGTTTTAACTAAGTCTAGGAATGCAATGCTAAAACTAAATAAGGAAGGGAAATGGAGAAGTTGTGGACGCTGGACAGCTACCTCGAAATTCCGTAAGTTGCTGCTACGAACAAGGACAGCTACTGCTCCGTACCGTCACCTGAATCTGTGCACAGAGGCACAGGGAGTCTTTTTGAGTACGCCAACTCAATAGTAATGAAAATAAATCACAGTCTGATATTTATAAAACACATAGTACAAATACACCAATTCACAAAAAAGTAGTACACCAAGTCACCAAGTAGTATTCGTCAAGTACATAAGTTCAAAAACCAATTTCTAGGAATCCTTTGAAATAAGTCAAATTTCAGTATATCTTAGTAAAACTCTTAATAAAATCCAGTTTGAAAATCAAAGTAAATCATAGTTCGAAAACTCAGTAAAAATCATCATAAATCTGCTCCACGGGCCATAATCATTTCTCGTAACAATTTCTTTCAGTATTAGCCCATCAGGCAACCTCACAATCACTCTGCCCATCAGGCAACCTCACAGTCACTCTGCCCATCAAGCAACCTCACACTCACTCTGCCCATCAGGTAACCACACAGTCACTCTGCCCATCAGGCAACCACACAGTCACTCAGCATAAGCCCCGCGGGCATCACTTATTAGGTACCTACGCTCACTGGGGGTGTGTACAGACTCCGGAGGGGCTCCTACAACCCAAGCGCTATAATAAGCCACATCATGGCATAAATCACTCACAATATTGGCCAGCAGCCACACTCATATCATAACATCCTCACAATATTGGTCAGCAGCCTCACTCAGTCAGACACTCTCAGCTTGCCCCTCAGGCCATAAATATACCGGGTTCTCGACCCAAAAACAGTGTTTCATTTTTAAGAAATTGTATCAAATTACTTTGAGTGTCAAAACAGTTATCAAGAAAAGACTGAGTGAAAATCATAACATATTAGTGAGGATAATAGTAAAACATCCCCCCAAGGGGTAAACAAATCGGCACTAGGCCCCAAACATTGCTTACAGCCCAAATCATATCAGATATATTGCAATACTATTAAGCATAGGCTTAAAAATCAGTTTCGCAACTGAATAGTTGCCTAAATAGGGAATATATTTTCAAAGTTCCAACCTTTGTATTCCAAAACCCGTGAAAGGGTGAAGAGTCCGGGGTTTCATACCCTCAGGACAGGATTTAAAGACATTACTTACCTCAAACTAGCACGCAAACTATTCAGCAATATGCTTGCCTCTCTTATCAACCTCCGAGCACTCCAAATCTACCAAGTTCATATTTTTATCATCAAATTATGCTTAAGGAATGAATTTCAATTAAAAAATATCAGTTTTAGCTCAAAACCCGAAATTTGCTAAAACCCGACCCCCAGGCCCGCGTGACGGAACTCAGATTTTATACTAAAATGTTCTTAGTCATCTTACGAGTTAGTACATATAAAGAACGCAAAAATTGGAGTTCGTTTGACCCCTCAAATCGACCCCTAAATGTCTCATAATCTCAAGCCCTTACCCCACCTTTTTCTACTGATTTTCATGAATTTAACACTGAGATTATGTTCCTTAATCACCTATAAACGAGTTTTAATGTCCAAAATACTTACCTTTGTGAAGAACACTGATTTTCCCCTTTCAAAATTTCCTCAAAAGCCTCTCCTCGTTCAAAAATTGTGTAAAAAGGGTTAATGGTCGCGGAGGGTTTATTTTATAACTGCCCAGTTATTTCTTCATTGTGATCGCGGAAGTCCTCACGCGATCGCGAAGAACAAAACTCCCTGGCCCCTATTTTACTCACTGTGATCGCGGCATATGCCACGCGACCGCGCTTCACAACAGTTCAACCACATGCGATCGCAACCCGACGCACGCGATCGCGAAGAATATTTGACCTCACCCCCACGCGCCTCACTGACCCTATGTGATCGCGATCAAGTCCACGTGATCGCAATGCTCGACCAGCTTAACCTCTGCGATCGCGAACGCACTTTTGTGATCGCAGAGAGTAAATTCTGCCCCCTCTCCATATGCAATACGTGATCGCGAATCTCCTCACGCGATCGTAGTGAAGGGATTCCTGCTGTGCAAAAACCAAAAACCATCAATTTATTCAAGTCCAAATGAGTCTGTTAATCACCCAGAATCAATCCCGAGCCCCTCGGGACCTGATGTGCCGGAGAATTTCGGCACATTTAATACCATATTGCTTAGACTAGGGCTCGTTTCAAGAGAATTTACTCTTATTAATCATAGATTTTTGGTATTTTGCAGTACACAAGGTGTAAACACTCAAGACCATGCAAAAGGAAGTTAAAAGAAGAGAAAAGAGAAGGAAAATGGTCAAATGCGATCGCATCTTCAACATGCGAATCGCATTTCAAGCCTGGGAGTCGCATACCGCAACAAAAAGTTGAGTCAAAATTAAGGAGTGAAATGCGGCCACATATGCGACCGCATATCCCAAATGCGAACCGCATTTGAATCGTATGTTCATCTGATGCCTGAAGCGACACTGCAAATGCGACGCATGAATGCGATCGCATATCTTTACTGCGGATCGCATATCCCAAGTGCGATACATCTCTGGGACCTAGGGTTTTTAGATGCGATTGAAGAAGCCAAGATGCGAACCGCATTCCTGTTATGCGACAGGAATGCGATCGCATATCGCCCGTCAGGGGTGTTTTTGTCTGTTTTTCACCCGAATTTTCTTCCCACTATAAAAGGATTTACTTGGGTGTTGTGGGTCATTTTCTTGTCTATCTTTTGCACAACATTCTCTCATTAAATATTCTTCACCTTTTGGATGCATTAGAGCAAGCAAATGGTGGTTTGTAAGCATTCATGACATTATTAAATGCCTGTTTCTTTTGGTTATTTGTGATGAGTAGCTAAGTCTAAAAACTGAGGTTGTGGACCCTAAATGGGTGTTATGTATTTGGGTATTTGCCATTGAATATATGCATAATGGGTAGTCGACATGTGTATACTCTTCGTCTTATATTTCTTGTTGATGGTTGCAAACATTAACTTATGCCATAATTTTATCT
>ML267019.1:0-10761 GCA_005239495.1 Nicotiana undulata | reverse complement strand
TATGTGATGAATATCCCAAGAATACTCCCTCATCACTTATGGGATCAAATTTACCTAGGGAATATTTGCCATTATTGTGCGCAAAGCATTTGCATCCGAAAGCCCTAAGATGGGATATGTTGGGCTTCCTCACTTTAAGTAATTCATAAGGAGTCTTCTCTACCAATGGCCTGGTCATACATATATTGATTATGTAGCAAGTAGTATTTATTGCTTCTGCCCAGAAGCTGTGTGGTAGTTTGCTAGAGAGAAGCATGATTCTTTCCATGTCTTCAAGAGTTCTATTCTTTCTTTCCACAACCCCATTTTGATGTGGGGTTCTAGGGGCAGAAAATTTGTGATTGATACCATGTTCATTATAACTCAACAAACTTTGCATTTTCAAATTCAGTGCCATGATCAGATCTTATTATGCTAGTTGATGTCCTAATTGATTTTGAGTTTTCTTAACAAATGAGGTGAACATATCAAATGCTTCATCCTTGGATGTCGGGAATAAGGTCCAAGTGAACCTTGAATAATCATCAACTAGCACCATCACATATTTCTTACCACCTCTGCTCATAGTTCTCATTGGACCACACAGATCCAGATGAACCAGTTCCAACGTCCTGGTGGTACTGATCATTTTCTTACTTTTGAATGAGGATCTTACCTGCTTCCCCCTTGCACATGCCTCAAAAACTTTGTCTTCATTGAACTTAATGTTAGGGAGTCCCACCACTAAGTCCTTAGAGACTAATTTGTTAAGCTGATTTAGACTTGCATGACCAAGTCGTTTGTTCCAAAGGAGGGGATCACTGTCCAAAACACTTAAGCAAGTGAGTTCATTTTCACACAATGTGGACAAGTCTATGACATAGATATTATTCATTCTTTTTCCCTCCAAAACAATCTTGTCAGTAAGCAAGTTAATCACAGAATATTTTGTGGAAGTGAAAGCAACCAGGTTACCTCTGTCACACAATTGTGACACACTGATCAGGCTATATTTCAAGCCATCTATCAAGTACACATGTTCGATGGAACATGTGTCATCCTTACCTACTTTTAAAACCCCTATAATTTACCTTCCTTTCCATTTCCAAAGGAGACATTTCCTCCTTTGAGGTTTTCAAGTGAAAGGAACTGTTCCTTGTTCCCCGTCATATACTTTGAGCAGCCACTATCCAAAAACCAAATTTGGTTTCTTCCTCTCACTTGTACCTACAAAAGGAAATCAGGGGTTAGTTTTAAGAACCCAAACTAGTTTGGGTCCTTTTCTATGAGATAATGGATGAATCAAAAAAATTTGGCCCAATTTGGTAGCCAATTTTTCTTTTTGACAAACCTCTCATTTTTTCGACTGCCCTGCTCTTTTGCAGTACACTCATATTTGTAGTGGCCAGTCTTACCACAGTGGGTGCAGATTTTATTTTCAGGGAGAGTGAGATACTTGGTTTTTGGGATCCCACTTGGGCAATTGACTCCCAAAACCAAGCCCTCTCCGGTTTCTACTATGATTCTCTTGAAGCCATGTCAAGGCATCAGAGGATTTATTTCATTTACAAGTTCTATCTAATTCATGTTTGGCTTTGCCAAGTTCTTCTTTAAGTGATCTTATCTGTTCATCCTTGGCATGCATTTTATCTTTTAGTTTTCAGAAATTTTCCTCTAACATGACATGAGAGTGATCAACAACCTTTTTACTGGATCCTAATCTCAATTTTAAGTTCTCAGATTTTAGTTCTAGAATCTCAGTCTCAAGTGGATGAACCTGGTTCAACAAGACAATGTTTTTCTTTTCAGATTCACTGACTCTGATTTTCAGTTTCATGCACTTTGCTTTTAGCATTGCACATTCTTTAGAGAGTTGATCCTTCTCTTTGGTTATTTCCTCATAATCATCTATGAAATCAAGTAGCAACTCAGAGAGTTTTTCCTTAGATAGGAACTTTATTTTGTTTTTAAGATGGGAGATACTTACCTCTGGTTCTTCATGTGATTCCTCATCAGATTCTCCAATTGCCATGAGCGCCTGATCTTCAGTCTCCCCATCTTCTGATTCCTCATCTGAACTTTCCCCCCAAGCAGCAACCATAGCCTTTGTTGTGGTTTTCTTGGGTTGGACCAGTTCCTTCTTCCTGTTCCTTCTTTCATATCTCTCCTTTTTCCATTATACTTCCCACAGAGGACAGTTTTTGATGAGATGGTCAGTCTTACCACATTTGTAGCATCCCTCATTGGTTGGCCTTTCTGGACCTTTTGCTTTGTTGTAGTTTCCTCCTCTAGAGATGCTTTTCTTCCTCATGAGAAAGTTTCTGAATTCTTTGGTAATCATGGCCATCTCATCTTCCTCCAAATCTGCTCCCTCAGTGATTCTCAGTGCTAGACTTCTCTAAGGGTTGGCCTTTCTGATCCATCTTCATTGTCTGCCTTCTTAGTTCATAGGCAGTAAGGTTTTCAATTAGCTCATCGAATCTGAGGGTTGCCATATTTTTGGATTCCTGGATGGCAATGATCTTGCTTTCCCATGAAATTGGCAAAACCCTTGTCAGAATTTTTTCTACCCTATCTTCTTCAAGAATTACTCTACCAAGAGACTTAAGTTCATTTGTCAAGGTTGTGAACCTTGTGTACATATCTTGGATTGTCTCACCTTCTTTCATAGTAAAGTTTTCATACTGAGAGTATAGTATAGTACCTCTTGATCTTTTTACCTGAGGTGTTCCTTCATGGGCTACTTGCAAGGTATCCCAGATTTCTTTGGTAGTGGTGCAACTTTGGATTCTGCTATACTCATCTGGACCTAGTCCACACACTAGCCACTTTTTGGCCTTTGCATTCTTCTCCCATTTCTTCAGATCCTCAGCAGTGCAGTCAGCTCTAGTCTTTGGTATATCTACACCTTCAACAGTCTTCTTCATGGTAGCTAGAGGACCATTAGTTACTATGTCTCAGAGTTCATAGTCTTCTCCAATCAGGTGGTCCTTCATACTGTTCTTCCACCAGGAGTAATACTGGTAGTTGAAGAGTGGTGACCTTGCAGTTGATTGACCCTCCCAGTTTCTAGGTGGTGAACTCATTTTGATATTTTCCAAGGTGTTAACCTTTTCAAGGATAACCTGCTCTGATACCAATTGATGTTATATACTTCAATACCACACAAGAGGGGGGATGATTTGTGTGGTGTCTAATTTTTCGAGTGTTGTCTTACTAGAAGAACCTGGTTCTTCTTGCTGTTCCAACTTCTACTGTTGCGGAATAATAAATGCAGTAAAGTAAAAACACAGAGATTTTTACGTGGAAAATACCTGGCTCAAAAGGTGAAAAAACCACGACCTACTCCTTAGTAGGATTTGCTCAAACTCTTCACTAAGACCCTGATCCAAACAGGACTTACAAAATAAACTCTTTTGTAATCCTAGGACTAACTCTAATCCCTTCGTAGTAACTAGCCTCTAGCTAATTTCTACAAGCTTCAAGTTAACTCTAACTTGAACAATGTGTACCTATTACAATTGCTTTTATGAAATATGGAAAGATACAATATTAAAACACCTAATACAACCAACTAGACTCAATGACAAACAGATGGAACTGATTCTTCTAGCTAGTCTGTAGCCTTTGTATCGCACAGTAATTCTGCTTGCAAAATCTCTGGGAATTTTGCTTTCAGATCTTGATTCACTTCTGTACTTGTGCGTTATAAAATCAAGCAGGAATAATTCAATTATTTATAGAGTCAGTTGTTGAGTTTGTCGTTCAGTTCTGGTACAACTCTTCCTGGGTGAAAGAGTTCGTATTAAACTCAACTTCCTTACTTGTTACTTTCCTTGCTGATTTCAACTTCATCTTCTTATCCATTTGCAACTTTTTACGCATTAGGAGACAATCTCTTGGTTCATTGATATTTCACAAACACATTTATCTCCTATGCATATACGGTTCATGTGCCAACGCGTCAGGTCAAGTATGTGTGCTCTGATAGACCTGGTTCAACTGGTAAGACATTTGTCAATCTTCAAAACTATGCAGTGACTTGGGTCAACACTTGTACTGTATGAAATTGAGAACATTTGCCATTCGTTAATACTTTAGCACATATATTCCCTTCCCATCAAATAGTTGGTCCATATATGTCCTTATACTATACGAAATTGAGCACATTTGTCCTTCGTTAATACTTTAGGCCATATATGCCCTTGATGTGAGATAGTATGTCCATATATGCCCTTTTTCGTAATAGAATCCACCCAAATTAATTATTTCTTTAGCTAATTGTACTAAAGTGCAGTACAAATAATATTTCCTTTTTATTAGTAGTACTTTTTTTACCTTTCTCTTTTTTATTTTTTATTTTTTACTTTTTACTTTTTCTTTCTCCCGTATCTCATTTCCTCCATTGTTGATGCCTTCTCCATTTTCGTCACCAATTTCACTTGACAAAATACATAAATTTCTACTAATTTTACTACCAAAACCCCCACACGTTCTTTTGACCGGAATGAGATAAAAATTACCGGAGAAACTTTTTCGGTGGTGTTACTTGGGTGAAGGGAGTATATGGTTATTGAGCTTTTGAAGGTGTTGTTCACTGTGGAGCTTTAGATCCGAAGGAAACAAGACCTTCAAAATATGAATAACCACATACTCCCTTCACCCAATGAACTGTACCGAAAAATTTCTCCGACAATTTTTATCTCATTCAGGCCAGCAGAACATATGGGGGTTTTGATAGTAAAATTTGCAGGAATTTATGAGCTTTGTCAAGTGAAATTTGTGACGAAAATGGAGAAGGCATCAACAATGGATGAAATCGGATATGGGAGAAAGAAAAAGTAGAAAAAAAAGATAACAAAGAAGAAAGAAAAGAGAAAGGTAAAGAAAAAAAGTACTAATAAAAAGGAAAAAGTGTTTGTAATTCACTTTAGTACAATTAACGAAAGAGTTAATTAGTTTGGGTGGATTCCGTTTCGAAAAAGGGCATATATGGACCAACTATCTGACATCAAGGGCATATATGAGCTAAAGTATTAACGAAGGAAAACTGTGCTCAATTTCGTATAATACAAGAGCATATATGAACCAACTATGTGAGGGTAAGGGCATATATGTGCTAAAGTATTAATGAAGGAAAAATGTGCTCAATTTTATATAGTATAGGGGCATATTTGGACCTTTTTCGTTTAAATATTGTATGAAAGTTGAACAATATTGTATAAAAATTATATTTAAGATGATATTGTAGGACGAACGTTTGTTTAAGAGGTGGAGAATGTAACGAACCGACCGGTGGTTTTGTGTTCTAAGAACCCCGTGCCCCTAAATGAGACTTCCCGTATTTGCTTTTACTGATTTATAACTTGCGGGGATGGTTAGTCCGAGATTTGGAGGAGTTTGGAGTGGTATAGGAACACTTAGCTCCTTAAGGTTGGACTTAAAAGCCAAGTTTGACTCCGGTCAATATTTTTAATAAACAACCCTGGAATCGAGATTTGAAAGCTCCAGTAGGTTCGTATGATGATTTCGGACTTGGGCATATGTTCGGAATGAGTTTTGGATGACCCGGGAGCGTTGAGCGATAATACCCGATAATTATGAATAGTACCAAGAAAGGTACCATATGACCACGGTAGTATAATATATAAAGTATATGTAAAGCATATTAAAAGTAAGTAGAAATTTAAGTAATTTGAGACAATCTTTAAATTATGTGGGTAATTAATTAATTACCGGGTAATAGAACATTACCCAATTAACTAATAAGTGGATAAAAAAAATATAAGTTATACCCCCACGTGGCATAAAGCCACAATGGCTAAAAAAAATGACTCTTGGTCACTTTTGCCAGATGGCTACTTATGGAATATAACCAAAACATGACTTAAATTTAAGTCTTATTAAAATAAGACTTGTAAGCATTATCCATGAGACTTGGTAATCAATTACTTGTAAAAGATCAAACAACATTCTGTGTTTGGTTTAAAACCAAAAACGTTAGAAGTAGAAACCATTTCTTCCAACATTTCAAGAAATCCATAGCCAAATTTCGTTTGAAAATTTCAAAGAAGCAAGCACAATTTCGTTCAAGGATTCAGAAAGAAGAAATCCGATTTTTTTGAGTTCTAAATTCAATCAACGAAGGTTCTCCAATGGAATATTATACGAAATTTTCCCTACTCCAGATTTAAATAGACAAACGGGTAGACCTCCTCAATAGGCGTTGCCTGAGTTCAGCTTTATCGATTCAAGTTCTTGGGCGACGAATTTAGAGATTTGGGCGCATTCTTGACCCGGGAAGTAGGCTTGAAATGAGGTAAGTCTCCTTTCTAACCTTGTAAGAGGGAATTGTCCCCGTAGGTGAAATAATAAATTATATGCTACTATTTGTGGGGGCTACGCACGGACGAAGTGACGAGAGTCCGTACGTAGCTACTATATGGTTATGTCGGCGAGTTTAGGATCCACAAGCATTGCTTTACGTGCCGTATTTGTAATCTTAAGGATAAATTTACATTACCTAACATCATCGAATTATTAAATGAACAGCTAAAAGGTTACATTTCACTATTTAAATTATTGGTTTTCCCTTGGAAGAATACCCCCTAGTAAAGCCCTGGTTTGCTGTTTGAATGTGTGTATATATATGAGTACCTGCGTCACATGTATGATTCGCGAGCGGGGTAGCTCTATTATTTATGTTGGCCGCGTCGTATGTACGATTCGCGGGCGGGGTAGTAGATGCATCTATGGTTTGAACCGTTCGACCCTTTGGCAGTGCACATTTATTATTTCGTCATACCGGCCGTACGTTCACGGCATGCTATGTGTTTGTTAATTGTTTGGTATTTCTGTGGTTATTTTACTGTTAAATATCCTGGAAATAAAAATGAAATTAGTAATCTGTATGGTAGAGAACTTGTCACATAAAGGTACTTGTAAGGAAATGTGATGTTCCTGTCTTTACCACTTATTCATAATTGCCATTTTTGCTTAGCCTTATATTTAAAACATATTATTTTGGCCCTAGTAAGTGTCAGGTCGACCTCTCGTCACTACTTCGAGATTATATTGGATATTTACTGGGTACATATTGTTTATGTACTCATGCTACGCTCTGTATTTAATTATACAGGCTCTGAGGCAGGTGCATCTGGGTATCAGTCCGGTGCTCATCTTTGATTTCGCTTGGTTGAGGCTTCACGGTGAGCTGCTTCTCTTGATGTCATCCAGCAACACTCTGGAGTCTTTCTTTTGTTATTTTTGTCTATATCTTCTCAGACAGTATGATAGTTCTTTATTTCTTTTGATTCTACTCTACTAGATGCATGTAGACTTGTGACACTAGTTCCTGGCACACAAGTTGGTAGACTATCCTTTTGGAATATAATTAATCAAAAACTGAGTTTTGTTTTCGTAATTTAATTGCCCCGCCATGTGTTATATTTCACTAGATAATTAGAGTTGGCTTGCCTGACAACGGTGTTGGGCGCCATCGCGGCCTGGGTCAAGATTTGGGTCGTGACAAAAGTTGTAGACAAATTATATAATATATAATTAGATGTATGAAATTTATTTTTACTATGCATAAATCATATACAAAATATACAAAAGACACATTGTATAAAGATTGGATTTTAAGTGGTATGATATTGTAGTTGTATATAACTGGGTAGAAATAATCTATGAAAGTGTAGATAAGTTGTATAATATATAATTTGTTGTATGAAATTTGTTTTTACAATGTATAAATCAGATACAAAATATACAATAGACATATTGTATAAAATTTGTATAAAAATTGTGTTTAAGTTGTATGATATTGTTGTTATATATAACTGAGTATAAATAATGTATGAAAGTTGTAGACAAGTTTTACAAGCCTATTGTCACGACCCAAATTCTCAACCTTAGGGATTGTGATGGCGCCTAACACCACAATTGCTACGCAAGCCAATGTTAGAATTTGATTAGCCATTTTCTTTCGAATATTTACTTAAACATAATAATACAATTTAAAACAAACTAAGTCTAATAAATTCCAACGAATAACCTCATGAATAAAATAATAAACGAATAAATAACCGAGCCACGAACAAAATATATATATACCCCAGGGTCTGGTGTCACAATTCACGAACTACTAAGAGTACTACAAATAATGGCTGAAAGAAATAATTCAACTGTTTTGAGTGTAATAAAACAATGTTTATAAAACTAAAGGAGACTCTAGAAATCTGCGGACGCCAGCAGATCTACTTAGTGTCTCCGAGTAACGATGTCTGCTACTAAAATCTCGTAGCGCTGGACGGTACCTGGATCTGCACAAAAAGAGTGCAAAATATAATATCAGTACAACCGACCCCATGTACTGAGTAAGTGCCGAGCCTAACTCAGCGAAGTAGTGACGAGGATAGGACAAGACACCACATAATACCTGGATATTTATATAATCTTTCTAGAAGGAATAACAACAATTAGGGAATTTAAAAGATATAGGAATTAATTGGAAGGGAGCATGCGATGGAGAATTTTTTTAAACATAATAAACGAGGAAAACAATAAGGCAAACACAGACAATTTTCAATAATAATTTCAGAAATTAAGAATAGAAAAGAAACTTGCATAGCATCACCCTTCGTGCTTTTACTCTCAACCTCACCATATGCATAAATATAAATATAAATAATATCAAACTTGCACGACATCACTCTTCCTTGCCGTATGCATAAGTATGAATGTAATTGTGCACGACATCACCCTTCGTGCTTTATCACTATTCCTCACCATATGCATAAGTATAACAATAATATCCCGACAAGGGAATCAACAATAGAAACAAATACATCTCGGCAAGAGGTCAGCTATAACCAATCTAGTTCCAACAGTTAACTTCACAAAATAAATCTCAACTTGAGACAATGCTCATAATGGTCAATTACCAAGAAGTCATCATAAGTATTGTTCAACATGAATGGTCATCAATTTAAGCATGGACAATACATAATAAGAGTCACAACAGTCATAGTATAAAACTCACGGGCATGCTTGACACCAACATATAGATACTCGTCACAACACCTATATGTGATGACCCAATAGGTCTTCTTACGTAATTTAAGCTATATCTGTATTCCGAGGCTCCGAGAGCCTCACCTCGATATGCGTGCGCAACCCAGGCGTGTAGCCGGGAAGCTTATATGTGAAAAACTGACAAAAGAATGAGTTTTGATAATTAATAAATGAATATAGTTGACTTTGGTCAACGTTTCTGGTAAACGGACCCGGACCCGTGATTCTACGGTCCCGGAGGGTTCGTAGGAAAATATAGGACTTGGGCATATGTCCGGAATCGAATTCCGAGGTCCAAAGCCCGAGAAATGAATTTTTAAAAGAAATTATTTTCTGAAAATAATAAAGGAATATGAAAGTGAATAATTATGTGGAAACCTCGTTACCGGGTCCGTATTGAGGTTCCAAAGCCCGGAACAGGTTTATTATATACTATTTGTCTTATCTGTGGAATTTGGGGTAAAACGGGCGTGAATTGAGTGGTTTCGGATCAAAAATGAGGTTTTGAGGTTTTAAAGAATTTGAAATGTGACTTGGAAAGTGATGTTATGTTCCCGAGGTCCGAATGAGATTCCGAGACCGGGAATAGTTCCGTGGTGTCATTTATAACTTATCTGCAAAGTTTGAAGTCATTCCGAGCAGTTTAGGCCGGTTCGACGTATTGAAGTGAATTCTAGAATTTTAAAGTTCTTAAGATTTGATTAAATAAGTTTTGGGGTTTGATTTCGAGTTCCGCTGTTATTTTTCGTGTTCCGAAAGTTCGAGCGAGTCCGCTTAGTGATTTAGGACTTGTTGGTATATTTGGACGGGGGCTCGGGTGGGCCCAGGTGCCTCCCGGACCCCGCGCGAGGCCAAAAACCAGCAAAAACCACTGCTGGTGTGACCGCAGGTGCGGTTGCCCAGCCGCAAGTGCGGGACCACCCCTGCGGTCCCAGCCTCGCAGGTGCGATCCCCAGCCCCTTTCCCAAAGTCCGCAGGCACGAGACTGCCAGGCCATCACAGGTGCGAGTTTTCCCGCATGGGCGACCAAATTCCGCAGGAGCGGCTTCCCTTCCGCAGGAGCGGCTTCCCTTCTGGGCTGGCCCAAGTCCGCAGGTGCTATCCTTTTTCCGCACTTGCGATACCGCAGGTGCGAGTCCCTTTCCGCAGGTGCGAAAATTGCCCAGTTAATATATTAATTTCGAGAACAGTGTTTAGACGGGATTCTTTCAAAAATAAACGAACTCCTCCTTCTCCAAACCCCTTAGGCATCCATTGAAGCTTCTTTTCACCAATACTTCGTGGGTTAGTGAATCTTAACTTGTTTTCTTCATTTTCTATTAATATTTATTGAATTCCTAAGCCTAAAACATGTNGTTAGAGGGTTGATCGCTCTATTTTGGACCCGAGGTAAGTGACTTGCCTAACTTCGGTGAGGGAATAGGTATTGTTTGCGACGTGTTTACCTGTTAATCATGTTCGTTGCATAGGTAGAGTGACGAGTACCTAAGTGATGAGAGTCTAGCATGACCGTGAGTCTAATATGATAGAAATCGTAGCTTTTCTTCCATGCCTTTTATATTATGACATTGCTATTACTTGTAAGAGGTTGTTGTTGTTTATGGTGAAAGAATGGGACGTAAGGTGTTGTTGAGGATGAATATCTGTTGTCAATTGTACTCTGTTGAGATTGGTATAGCTGAGACCCTTGCCGGGCAACTGTGTGTT
>ML267018.1:22841-46484 GCA_005239495.1 Nicotiana undulata | reverse complement strand
GAAGACTCCCTATGAATTACTCAAAGGAAGAAAGCCCAACATATCCCATCTTAGGGCTTCCGGATGTAAATGCTATGTGCACAATAATGGCAAAGATTCCTTAGGTAAATTTGATCCCTGAAGTGATGAGGGAGTATTCTTGAGATATTCATCACATAGTAAAGACTATAAAGTGTACAATAACAGAACTATGTGTCTAGAGGAGAGTGTGCATGTTATATTTGATGAAACTAACACTCTTTCTGAGAGACAGGAACTAGAAGATGAGGAGCTTGGACTGATGAGAAGCAGTGAACACATTGAAGCAGCCATGGAAGATGGAACAGGTCCAACTACCCCAAGCAACATGACCGGGAGAACTCAAAATGTGAATTCTGGCCCTGATCGTGTTCCACAAAAACAAAACAACATGGAACTATCCGGAAATGTACTATTAGTACTCAAAACACACAGATATCAGAGTTCTCACCCTCTTGAGAACATCATAATAGATGTTTCATCCGGAACCAAAACAAGAGCTTCCTTGAAAAATCGGTGTGCATTTGATGCCTTCCTATCCTTAATCAAATCAAAGAACATTGGTGAAGCCCTACAAGATGCTGATTGGGTAAATGCCATGCAAGAGGAGCTGAATCAATTTGAAAGAAGTCAAGTATGGCACTTGGTACCAAGGCCACTAGACAGATCAGTGATTGGCACGAAGTGGGTCTTCAGGAACAAGCTCGATGAGGATGGAACTGTAACAAGAAATAAGGAAAGACTTTTTATTCAAGGGTATTGTCAAGAAGAAGGAATTGACTATGATGAGACCTTTGCTTCTATGGAAAGATTGAAGTCAATCAAACTTCTTATAGCATTTGTTGCACATATGGAATTCACTCTCCATCAGATGGATGTTAAGAGTGCCTTTCTCAATGGATATTTGAAGGAAGATGTATTTTTCAAACAGCCTCCACGTTTAGAAAGCAAAGAGTCACCTGATCATGTATATAAACTTGACAAGGCTCTTTATGGTCTCAAACAAGCACCTAGAGCATGATATGAGTGATTGTCAAAATTCCTGCTGGAAAATTGATACAAACGAGGCAAAATTGACAGTACTTTGTTCCTAAAGGAAAAGGATCTTCTGATTGTGCAAATATATGTGGATGATATCATATTCGGGTCAACTACTAAAAAGCTTAGCAAGGAATTTGCTACACTAATGGGGAGTGAATTTGAAATGAGTATGATGGGTGAGCTAAACTTCTTCTTAGGCTTACAAATCAAGCAAAACCCACATGGAACAACGATTCATCAACAAAAGTATGTGAAAGAACTCATCAAGAAGTTCAAGATGGAGGATTCAAAGGAACTAGACACCCCCATAGCCACAACTACTAAATTGGATGTGGATGAACCTGGTTCATCCGTTGATCATAAGGTATACAGAGGAATGATTGAGTCTCTTCTATATCTCACTGCCAGCAGACCATATATTGTGTTCAATGTGGGTCTATGTGCTAGGTTTCAGGCAAATCCAAAGGAGTCCCACCTCACTGTAGTGAAGAGAATTTTGAGATATTTGAAAGGCACCACTGATTTGTGCCTTTGGTATCCTAAAGGTAGTAATTTCGACCTTGTAGGATATGCTGATGTTGATTATGCAGGTTTCCTGGTTGACAGGAAAAGTTCTTCAGGCATGGCTCACTTCTTGGGCTCTTTCCTTGTGTCTTTGGCCACCAAGAAATAAAATTCAGTAGCTCTGTCTACTGTTGAGGCTGAATATATGGCTGCAGCCTCTTGCTGTGCTCAGTTGCTGTGGATTAAGAAACAACTCATGGACTTTGGTATAGATGTGGGATGCATTCCTATTTTCTGTGATAACACTAGTGCCATTAGTATGACGAAGAACCCGGTTCATCATAAGAGAACTAAGCACATAGATGTTAGACACCACTTCCTTAGGGACAACTATGAAAATGGAATGATCTCAATTGAATTTTGTGTTACTGATAAGCAAATTGCAGATATCTTCACCAAAGCACTGAGTAGGGAGCATTTTAAGAGAAACGGGCTTGAATTAGGGATGCTTAAGATCACCTAATTGGAAAAACAAAAATGAAAAAAATTATTTGAAAAAAAAAATCTTGTTGGCTAGAAAATTTTAATTGGGTAGTTAATCATATTAATAATTGCTCAGCATCATGTCTTTATTTCCATACTCTTTTGCCATGTATTAATATGATCCCCTGGATACTAATAATGTTTATCTATATTTGTAAATTGAGGCAATTTAAAGATTTCTAACAGGATGAACCTGGTTCATCCATGCTGATTCATCTGACTGACGAGGTACGTTCTCTTCTCCATATATTAATTCAATTACAGTCATACATGAGCAGGTTTCTTTCCATAATTGGTTCAAATTCAAATACTTCGTGCTTACCCAAATTGAACCAATTTCAATAAGTCTCATCTTCACTTAAGTAGCCTAGTTTTAGGGGGAAATTAAATGTCTAATCAATGTCAGTCCTTCATAGATTAGACTCCTAATTGAGTAATTCTACAGTTGTATTCTCCCTAGCCATATCTTATATAAGGGTCATCATTACTCTTTTCTTCATAAAGTAATCGTCGAACCTAGTTCAACTCATTGCACAATCCAAAACAGCTTACTCGCCTTTTTCTTCTTAACATCACATAATCATGTCTTCACCACCACCTGCTTCTTTTTCTACTTCATCACCTAATCATGATTATGATGGAGGAAATTCTGAGTCCGGATCTAACTATCCATCTGTATACAGTTCTCAATCACCAAAAATCTCATCAACCCCTGAAAATACACACATTCCTTAACCTACTCCAAACCCTACTCCTGCCCCCAAGAATCATCGTGTCAAAGTTCTTGCCCGGAAAAATGTTGCTTCTGGGACTAGGGAAAAATTATTGGAAGATCTTATTGAAGAAGACAAAGATTCTAAGACAGATTCATCTAGTGAATCTTTTAAATCAGCCAACAAGGAAGACGCACCTGGTTCAACCACCTCTGAGAAAGATAATCATGAAATTAATATTGAAGCTGTTTCTGCTGATAAAAGATTCGTGTTGGTTGGGTCTATTATTGATGTTGAAGTGCCATGTAGGCAGATGTGTAGTAGAAAAGAAGGAATTTTGGAGAGAGAGGGAAAAGAAGTTGAGAGGGGATCTGGGGGGGAGGATGGTACCACACTAGTTGTCTATTGTCCCATTCCTGAAAATGTTGGAGAAAACGTCACAGAGTTAGGGGGAAGTACAGTTGAGGAGGCTGCAACAGGTCTTGCAAGTTTGAAGAAAGGCACAGATGAACCTGGTTCATCTGGGGAGGAAACATTGGCTGAAAGGCTGAAGAAATTGGGGGAGTCCTATAACCCTAAGAAAAGGAGGACTCAAAAGTCCAAGAAGGAAACTCACCCAGTTCCTTCCAAGAAGAGCAAAGTTTTTGAAGATGCTGGTGTTTCTGCTCCAAAAGTACGAGCTACTCATAGCACAGTGAGAGATTAAGAAGAGAAGTTGGAAAAGGATCTGTAAGAGAGCAAGAAGAAGAGGGCAGCAAAGGGAAAAGAAAAAGTTGGAGAGCCTGTTGAAGTTGTTGTTATTGAAGAAGAGACGTTGAACCTGTTCCAACAAGAGGAGCGACTGGCTCCAGTTGTGGTTAGGACACCAAAACCTAAACAGGCTAGAGCTTCTTCAAAGAAGTCAGTTGCTGTGTTCGCTGCAACTCCAAGCACCGTAAAAAAGACCAGGTCAAGGCCAAAGAAAGTAAAACATTATTGAGAAAGAGGATGATGATGCAAACTAGAGTGGAGAGGAGGAGAAGGAAATAAAAGAGGTGACTGACAGAGTTACCATGTTTGGAAAAAGAACAATTCTGAAGGGTAAGCTGATAAAGGATTTAGATGAGAATGGAATGCAGTACTTGCAAGGAACTCTGGATGTGCAGGGCTGGAAGGACATGGTCCTTCGTATGGAAGGAAGGCTGGCAAGAGCTGAGTTGGTAGAATTCATGGGGAATGCGATTGTCAAGAACGACAGGGTCGCATCAATGGTCAAAGGAATTGAAGTTTCCTTTGATGCTAAAGAACTGGTGTTATTCTAGAGATACCAGCTGAGGGATATGTGGACTACACAAGGCAAAGATGGCCTTGTCTAGATGGGATGGCCTCAGCAATTAACATCACCAGGTTATTCAGTGATAATGAGAAAGAGATTGAACCCAGGCCTGTCTACAAGAGTGAAATGAAGCCAGAACACAAGTTATTCTTCGAGTTCGTCATCAAGTTTCTACCACCCAGACAAGAAAGAAGGCACATTGCTAACTATATGGATCTGTCATTGATGGAATGCTTGTACAGGGGAAAGAAAATCAATTGGCCAGCTTTCAACATCCAACTCCTGGACAGAGTTGTGAATGGAACAAAAGCAAATGCGATCCTATATGGATTTATTCTGACAGTCGTGCTTGCTCATTTTGGGGTTCCAGTGAAGAAGGCTGAAATGGCGACTGCTAAGGATTATTTTGGGAAGGAAACTTTGCTGTTGTGTGATTACATTGTCAATGTTCCTGTAGATGAACCTGGTTTATCTAGGAATCAGCCAGTCAACAGCAAAGTAAGAACTCTAGTGCAGGAAAGCGAGTTCAAGGATATGGAGATACTTCGTTTGAAGTCTCGTGTGATTGAGGTTGAAGCTGAGCGTGATGCTCTCAGGGCGTAATTAGCAAAGGAGAAAGATAATAACGAGGGTGTTCTTAAGCAGATGCTTTCTCTCCTACAATACAAGACCACAACCTTCTCTGCACCTTCCCATCCTTAGGCTATCCAGAGCTTCCCCATAACCTTTCAAGTGCCCAGTTCGGGACGTGTTTCTGTCTTGTTAAACTTGTTTCTATCTTTTTTGTTTTTTTTCTCATGGTTGGTTTGTTTTTGTTTCACTGTATGGTGTTTGATAATCGTTACTAATCAATGAATTTTGCTTCTAGTTATTGACTTGTCTCAATTTCTTATTTAGCTTACATTTATTGGCTTCTGGTGTTGATTAATCATGCTTTGCACCTGCAGTTGCCTCAATGTCCATGAGTAATAATTAATCAATCTGGTAAGTGTATCATTTTGCAATCTTTTCGATGATGCCAATAGGGGGAAGATATGTGCTGATGAATTTTTTAAGTGATATTTATAACCTAATGAACCTGGTTTCTCAATGATTAATGCTTAAAATCATACAAAGTGTTTGAAGTGTATACAAGATTAAGCACAGAGTTTGTCATCATCAAAAAAAGGGAATTTGTTGACCCATGTCACTGCATAGTTTTGGCCATCTCTTTGAAAATATATTGTCAGGTCATCCTCACCCTATTCATTAGTCCATTAGTCCCTCTCATGGGGATTTCTTGATGGCGAAGATGTCGTTACTCTTGTTTCACCTTTCTTGGCCCCGACACGCGCCTTTCGAACTTATCGACCATCAGTTCAAACATTTCTATGGAACGAGCTGGTAACTTTGAATACTATGTTAACGCCCCTCCTGTGAGGGTTTCGCAAATTATATTTAGCAAGATGGTGGACACTTTGCTCTTTGGTGAGGTCGTTTCCCTTCACAAAGGTAACGTAGTGAGTCACATGATCTTTGGGGTCAGTCATCCCGTCGTAGATTCTGAGATGTGGGGGCATCTTGAAGGTCTTTGGTATGGCATATGGAGATTCTTCCTCGGTCCACTATTCTACAAACCTACCGGCATCCTTTTGTAGAAACAATTTTGGGGCGCCTAGTATTTTTTCTACCCGTTCTTGTGTTCCCACATTTGTTCTTTGAGTGCCTTGTTCTCATTTTCCATTTCTTCAATTTTCTTACCGGGCTATTTGCCGAGTTCCTTAGAGAGAGTTTTCTTGCGCCCCTAGATATTCTCTACTTACCCACATGTGTTGGTTTCGGGTATAGGTACCCTCTTGCTCAAAGTCGTTCAATCTTTTCCTAGGAGTACGACTACCTTGTTACAACTTCACTCGAGTCACTAGCCCTGCCTTCAGCTACCTTGTTAGGCTGCCTCCTTGCGGTTTAAGACGCTCACCTGGGGACTTCTTACTCTAGTTGTTCCAAGAATATCCCCTAGTTGAACCACGTCCAGTAAACTCCCTATTCCGCTCATCCTTTTTGTAAGATCTTTGATCGGGATACTATTACCTAGGTTCCTATACTTTGAATAATTGGTGGAGCATAGGTGGAAATAAGTGATATGGATACGATTATCACCTGCATTTTCAGTAATCATGTGAGTGTTACCTGGGGTTGGAGGGTTCAGTTGGTTGTCCTGGCAATTTCTGTGTTGTGTTGTGTGGGATCTTGTGGTTTCTGCGGTTATGCAAGGGGTTTGTTTGTTGATCACACTGACTAGAGTGTCAGTTATCCATGCTTCGAGGAGATTTTTCATAGCGGGTGGTGCCTATTCCCTCGTAGGCGTAGAGGCTCCTTTCCCATTTGGTTTTGTTGCGCTGTAGAAAGGGGCATGTGACCTCTCTCACTTGGGAGAGGCCGTGGGCGTCGCTTCCTCACTTTGGGTTTCATATCCTTCCTTGATGGCATTCACGAGGTTAAGGGGAACAATATCTATTTTCCTTGTTTCGTTTCCTTTGTTACCTGCCATGAAATATTTTGTACACATAGAGAGGAAAGTTAAACTTTGTGGATTTGTTAGATTAACAAGTCACGTGAGTTATAGATCTAATGGAAACTAAAAGATTCGTTGAGAAAAACCCCACAGACGGCGCCAAACTATTTAACCCAAAATTTAGATCTAGGTTTAAACAATCAGATTTTCTAATAATGAGTTAAGCCTAGACAATATTAATATTCAAAAGATAGATTAACCAATTTCATAGCGTTGTGTCACATATACTATTTTGTAGCAATAAATAGCAACAATAATGTTACCTTCAATGATTCAAGAACAATGAAGCTAGCATTAAATAACAGTAAACAATAATGAATTGAAATCATCTGAGTCACCTGAAAAGAGTGAGATTCTTTGATATTCCTTCTAACAAAGATAGATGATGATAAGCCTTTGAATATTCAGATCCTCCTTGGATCGTGGGAGAAAATACCGATAAAGATCTGAAGAAAAGGTGTATTTTGCATGTTTATGATAAAGTAAGAATCTTCATAGAATGTCAATGTATTATTTTTTTACAATGAACATTCAATCTCTTGTATAACTACATATTTTTCTATTTATCAAGGTACATGGGTCACAAAACCCTAAGTAGTACAATTGGGAAGAATATTCAATGGGATTTTCTCTGGGGGCCTTATTTCTAAAACTAGTTGTCACTGCTTCACTAATAAGAATGCTCGTCCTCGTCTTTGTTATCTGTTGAGTCACCTCGACCTCATGACGTCGACCTAGATTAACTGAATCAATAGCATATGGAGATCAACAAAGGCTTTCTTAATGTCGACTAGGCCCAATATAATTATGATAATTTTTAGCACATACAGTTAATCCCTCCGCTTGTTAAGGCCGTCCTCGTAGGCGAGTTCAACGAGCGAATAGAAGCGGTCATAGTCAATGTGACAAATAGGCAACGTGGATTTTCGTGGATCGCATATTTCAAACCCCCAATTTTCCCGGGTAACTTGCTGGGACCGTCTGGTCCAAGAAACGAAGTGACATCTTGATGTCACTCTCATGATGACTCCTGCTCGCGAAGTGTCGCCTCGATTCACACACAACTTTTGATTATATTTGCCATTTCAATTCTTCACACCATGGGTATTGTATGGAGACGAGTGGGGTTGCGTTTACTACATTCCAGCTGTCGGGAGTAACGTATCACTAGTGGTGGGTAACATGAAGGGTAGCCTAGTCGATGCAACTTCACTATTGTGGACACAGTTTTCTGAGATGTCCTTGAGGGAGTTTTTTCCCCAGACCCTTGGGATGCATAGCGCGCAGAGTTTGAGCAGGTTCCAGGGTACTATGTTAGTGTAAGAGTATGTTGTTGATTCAGTGATTTTCCCAGGCTCACACCTGCTTTACTTTCTACAGTTAGAGAGAGAGAGTCTGTTGGTTCATTGAGGGGCTCAATTATGGTATCCAATTTATCATGACTTGCGAGTTAGAGATGGATGTTTATTTTCAACATGTGGTAGAGAATGCTCGCCAATTAGAGGGCATGTGGGGCCAACTGAGAGAGGGCAAGGAGGCTAAAAGGCCTCGTTGAATGGGATGATCTGTTGATCCTTATTTTGGAGGAAGGATGCGTCATGGTAGAAGTTTTGTGGGTCTGCCTGTTCAGTTTACACTTCAGGCTTCACGCAGTGTTACAGATATCCATGGGTCCCAAGGTACCCATATCGGACAGCTTCTACAGCCATGTCAGTGGAGAAGTTGCTTTGAGTGTGGATATACCAGCCACATGGTGAGAGATCGTCCCATACTCCAAACAAATATATCATAGTGGGGTATTCAGGCTATGAGTTATGCTTCAGTTATACTTGCACCACAAGTTAGGGGTGGAGGTCAAGCGGGTAGAGGTCGCCCTAGAAGGGGTTGCCCGACCTATTATGGAACTGAGCCAAAAATGGTAGACGAAGGAGTCAAGAAGTCAGGGGGAAGTGAATCAAGAGAAACGACTGAGGGGTTGGTAAATCTGGGAAAGCATACAGATGAACCTGGTTCATCTACTGAGGAAATTGTAGCAGATCTTTTGAAAACATTGGGTGATAGTTACAAACCTATGAAGAAAAGAACTCCAAGGCTCAAATTTTGGAACAACAAGAGCAAGTAAGAAAAGGAAAGCTACTCCTTCTGCGAGTTCTGAAATTCCTCTTCCAAGATGAAGAACCACAAGAACAACTCTAAGGCAGAGTGAGTAGGAGCTGCAGAGAGCCTTGGAGGAAAGTAAAAGGAAAAAGATTGAAAAGGGGAAGGAAAAGATTATTGATCATGTAGAGATTGTTGAGATTGATGAGATGGACCTTGTCCATCAAGGTGAACAGGTGGCAGAGCCGAGGTTCAGACCCCAAAACCAAAGAATGCCAAGACTTTCTCAAAGAAGTATGTATCTGTGTCTACTGAACCCTCGACCTTGGCCAAGCGAATCAGGTCTGCAGTGAAACCCAAGAAAGTGATAATCGTTGAAGAAGATGACTGAAGTGATGAAGACGCAACTATGTTTGATGGTGAGAAGGATAAATTGACAATGTTTGGAAAGCGTACAATTCTGAAGGGGAGGTTGTTGAAAGACTTGGAAGAATCAGGCATGATCCTGTTGTTGGAGAAGCTGCAGAGGCAGGGCTGGAAGGACATGGTCCTTCAGTTGGATGGGAGATTGTCCAGAAATGAAACAGTGGAATTCATGGAAAATGTTGTGATCAAGGATGGCAGAGTCTCTAGCCAAGTAAAGGGGGTCAAAAAATTTTGATGCCAAAGAATTTGGGCAAATCCTTGGCATTCCTTCTGAAGGCTATGATGATTACACTAGGCAAAAATGGCCATGTTTAGATGCTCTTCCAATTGTCCTGGTAATCCCAAGGAAATTCTGCGACAATGAAGAAAAGGTAGAACCTAAGGCAGTTTATAAGAGTGAGATGAAGTCCCCACAAAAGGTGATAATTGAATTTATCAACAAGTGTGTGTTGCCACGGCAGGAAAGGAGGCACATTTCTAATTACATGAATTTACTTCTGATGGAGTGCCTGGATAGAGGGAGGAAGATAAACTAGCCTTGGTTCATCATTCAGCTGTTGGGCGGAGTTGTAAATGGCTCCAAAGCCCATGCCATTCCATATGGATTCATTCTCACTTCTGTACTTGCTCATTATAAGGTGCCACTGAAGAAAGCGAAGATGTCCACAAGCAAGGATCACTTTGGGATAAATACCCTTATGGCTTGTGATTATGAGGTAAATGCCATCCCCAATGAACCTGGTTCATCGGAGAGGACACATGTGAACAACAAAGTCAGAGCCCTTGTACATGAGAGTGGGGGTGAAGGATGCAGAAATAACACGGCTGAAGAACCGTCTGGCAGAGGTTGAATCTGAGAAGGATGCTCTCAGAACTGAACTTTTCTAAAGAAAGGGAGAAGAATTAGGGAATTCTTCAAGATATGCTATCTCTTCTCCAAGACAAATACCAAGCCTCCAGAACTTCTAAGCGTTAGTTTCCTAGCTTGCCTACTATATCAGTGACCCAGACTCGGGACTTTTTCTTGTTGCTTTTCATGCCTTTAACTGATTTTCTTTGATTTTGTGGATTGTGGATGAACAATGCTTTCTATCAATGAAATCTAATGTTTTTCCTCTTAATTTTTTCTATTTCTTTGATAGTTTGAATTATTAGTTAAAGCNTCCCGTGAAACCATTTCATAGAAGTTCATTGATATCTTCTTTTTATAAAGCAAATCGACTTCGATTCTTGAATTATCCACATCACTTCTGCTTCTATTGGAACACAAGATTCCCTTTTTCTGTGGAAAAGGCCCGTATCAATAATTCTGATTTTACGTATGGATTATTCCTCAATATCTTGTTCATTCGCAACAAAATATTTTCTTTGTGCATCGGTAAAAAAAACATGCTTTTTGGGGGAAAGATACTATTTCACCAATCGAGTCACAAGTATCTAACATATTCATACCTAACGATTTTCCACAAAGTTGTTGATGATTAATCAATGATTGCACTTGCAGTTGCCCCACTGGCCATGAGTAATTCTTAAATGTCTGGGACTTTCATAATTTTTTGCAACTTTTCGATGATGCCAAATGGGGGAAGATATGTTATGTGCTACTCTGAACATGTGATATTTATAACCTAATGAGCCTTGTCTTTTGTGATAAATGCTTAATACTCTAAAATGTGTCAATGTTAGATTAAGTTGGATACATGACTAAGCTTATGGACGCACATAGTTTGTCATCATCAAAAATGGGAAATTTGTTGGCCCAAGAAATTGAATGGTTTTGAAGACTGACAAAGGAACTCAAAAATGAACTAGTTCCATCACTGGTAGACATAGACACAAGCAGAGTCAAAGGAACATGTAGGAAATAAACGAAATATGGTAAAATAAGAGATATATCCTGATTGAAAAGATTGCAAAATGATAAGGATAAGGACTCCTTATTCACTAAGAACATAATCAAAGATAAGGAAGCATTTGAGGAGTGAGATTAACTCGAACTCTTCAACCAAGGAAGAGTAGCATTAGAAATCTAGTTAATCCCTTATCTACTAATCCTATATATTGCAGATTGTTCTTATTATATAGGTACGCACAAAAGCTGAAGTAAACCATGAATTGAGAGCAAAATTAGCGAGGTAATTTTGCGAGCAGTTCGTGTGAGATTTAAGTGTGCGACTCTGAAGCTACTTGAACCAGCTAGAAGAACTAGTTCCAAATGTTGTTTTTTAGTCTAGTTTATTTGTAGTGGGTGATTTCAACTTGTATCTTTTCAACTTTATCTAGGAGCGTCTGTAATAGGTTCTGTGTGTTTCAAGTTATAGCTAACCTGGAGTTTGTCGCAAATAACTATAGGCTAGTTTTCTACAAGGGATTAGAGGTATTCCTAGGTTTACAAAAAAGTTTTTGTAAATGCTGTTTAGCTCACTGATTTAGTAAAGAGTTTTGGGAAAATCTTACTGAGAAGTAGGTCATGGTTTTTTCACCTTTTGAGCCAGGTGTTTTTGACGTAGAAATCTCTGTATTCTTTACTTTCTGTATTTATTATTCTGCAAACAGTAGAGGTTGGAACAAATTGAAGAACCTGGTCCTTCTATAACTAATGCACGCGAAAATCGGACACCACACTAATCACCCCACCTCTTATGTGGTATTAACGTTTAAAACATCAGTGATTTACTCTGCTATGATACGAGGGGTTGTGATTCGTTTGCTCTATGCAAACATGGTGTAGTTTTATTGTGTTCTTATAGCAAAATTTGAGCGAGATAAGTAATTAGGTGTTGCATGATTGGGGGAGTATTGGTTATGTTCTATAAGGTTTTGTGTGGCATTGTGTCATCTGATTCTCCGTGGTTATGGTAATGCACTTTGAGTACTTGATGTCGAATCTCGCGCGATTGTTGATTTTGACCAGGGAAGCTCGAGGTATATGATATGGATCATCAATTTGATGGAGTCCCATATAGCAGCGAAGTTATGTTGAGGTATAAACATTTGTGTTAGAGTCGGGTGATGGTTCTACGGTGTGTGATGGGTTCTTAGCATTGCATGGTGGTGGTACCCGTTGAGCTTGTGGGACGGTTCTCTTGATTGAGTCATTTTTGAGGTTGAGTACATTTGGATTGTTGCTTATTGGTGCATGGATTGCACGGTTTTTGGCTTTGGGTATTATTGGTGTTGGTGTCAGTAGAGTAGTTGGTATTTGATAAGATGAGGTTGTCGGATCTTGAATGGGTGCTACCGGATTTAATTGCGGTATATTTGGAAGTATAATATCGGAAGTCTGCTTAGGAATTGGATATAGTTCTTGTTGAAGGAGAGGGGGCTCTATGGATTGTTGATTTGATGAACGGTTATGGCTTTCTACGTGTTTTTTCCTTATCGACAGTATACAAAGGTTTTAGAATGAGCTTTTGTTAGATATGAGGGTTATTACCGGAATTGAGTTGTTTTAAGAAGTTACTGTTGACCTATGTCACTGCATAGTTTTGAAGATTGACAAAGGCTGACCAGTTGAACCAGGTCCATTAGGACACACATCTTGGAACTGAATAGCTGGCACATGAATCGTATATGCATAGGAGATATTTGTGACTGTGACTTATCAATGAACCAAGAGATTGTCTCCTAATGCAAAAAGGTTGCAAACTGATGAGAGAATAGAAGTTGAATTCAGCAAGGAGAAGTAACAAAGGAAGGAAGTTGAGTTTAATTCGAATTCTTTCTCCCAAGAAGAGTCGAATTAGAATTGATTGACAAACTCAACTACTGACTCTATAAATACTCGAAGTATTTCTGCTGGAATTTTGGACGCACGAGTACTGAAGTGAATAAAGATCTGAAAGCAAAATTACAAGTTATTTTGCAAGCAGATTTAGTGTGCGATACAAAGGCTACAGTTCAGCTAGAAGAACCAGTTTCATCGTTGATGTATTGAGTCTAGTTGATTGTAGTAGGTGTTTCAATATTGTATCTTATCAGCTTTCTTAGAAGCAAATTGTAATAGGTACACATTGTTCAAGTTAGAGTTAACTTGAAGCTTATAGAAATTAGCTAGAGGCTAGTTGATACAAAGTGATTAGAGTTAGTCCTACGATTACAAAAGAGTTTATTTTGTAAGTCCGTTTGGCTCAGTGTTTTTAGTGAAGAGTTTGAGCAAATCCTACTGAGGAGTAGGTCGTGGTTTTTTTACCTTTTGAGCCAAGTGTTTTCCACGTAAAAATCTCTGTGTTTTTACTTTACTGCTTTTATTATTCGGCACAAGTAGAAGTTGGAACGCAAAGAAGAACCCGGTTCTTCTTGAGAGACAGCACCCGAAAAATTGGGTACCACACTTTTAACCTATATTCTTGTGTGGTATTGACGTCTAAAACATCAGTTGCGGTGATCGAAGATTTTGTTTTGGGTATTTGAGTTATGTGGTATATCATAAGATTGTATCTTGGGTTATGGTTGCGGATGGGTACAGCTTTTTCATACTTATACAGTGTGTAGGTTACATGATTCATATCTTATAAGTAATTTCGGATGTTAGAAATTGGGTTCTAAGGCTTGTGGGCTAGGCTAAATTGAGAAATTTTGGTTATGATGTGTTATTTGACCTATATGGGATAGTGTGATGTGGGATCACCCCCGGGTATGTTCATGGTAAGGTTATACGACAGTTTGATGGTTTTGGGAATAACTGTTGGCACGTTCGAGGACAAACATATGTTTAAGTGGGGGAGAATGTAACGACTCGACCGGTCATTTTGAGCATTTGCACTTCGCTCAGTAGTTTACGAGCATGAGTAGCTCCGTACGATTTATTATGACTTATGTGAATCGTCGGTTTTGGTTTTCAGGTTATTCGAAATCAGTTTGGAATAATGAATTTCATTGTTAAAGCTATAAGTTGGAAGAGTTGACTAAGTTTGACTTTTGTGAATTTTACCCATGACGGAGTTTTGATGGTTCTGGTAGTCCGTATAGTAATTTTGGACTCGAGCGTATGACTGGATTTGCATTTGGATGTTTCTAGAAGGTTTCGGCACAAGTTGGCAAAAAATTGGAAATTTGAAGGTTTGGAAAGTTCATAGGTTTTACTGGAAGATGACTTTGAGGATATCAGACGGGATTGTGGTTCCGAAAATTTGAATTAGCTTTGAGACTTGTGTGCAAAATTCGAGTTCATTCCAGGTTGATTTTCTATGTTTCGGCACAAGTTATGGAATTGAAAGTTCAAAGTTCATTTATGTATGATTTGAGGCGTGATTTGTTGTTTCGATGTTTTTATGTGTGTTTTGAGGCCTCGAGTAGGTTCGTGTTATGTTATATGAATTGTCGGTATAGTCAGAAGGGGTCCCGAGTGGCTCGGATGAGTTTTATACGAGGTTCGGATCATTTAATCGCATTTTAGATTTTTGCTAAGCTGGTGGTTCTGGTGTTCTGCACCTGCGGCTAGTATTGCGCAGGTACAATGGCCGCAGAAGCAAGCCCAGGTGCGCAAGTGCGAGAATGCACTATTGGATGAGAGTCCGAAAAAATGGAAGATTTTGCGCAGAAGCGCGGCTGCAGATGCTATAATGAGCATCGCAGACGCGACCACTAAAGGGTCAAGGATGTCTCTCAAATGCGAGGCTTTTTCCGCAAATGCGAAGGTCGCAGATGTGGCCACTTATCCGCAAATGCGAATATGCTTGCAAAAGCTATAAATCAAGGGTCTTGGTTTTTTCTTCATATTTTGAGATGTGGGACCTATATTGAGGCACGTTTTGTAGATAATTTCATCTTATGAATTGAAATAAGCATTCTCTACTTGGTTTTGGCTATATTTCATGAACCTATATTCAGTTCTGGCAATCGGTTGATGAATTGTTAAAGAGAAATTGGGGGTTTTGACCTTAAAGTTTTGTAGTATGAATTTTTGAGTTTTGAACACCGAATTGGAGTCGGATTTGAGTGACACTAGTATGGTTGGACTCGTAATTGAATGGGTTGTCGGATTTTTTGAGTTTTGTCGAGTTCCGAGGTCGGGCTCGAGTGTGATTTTTGGCCAGTTCTAGGTTTTGATTAAGGATTCGTTATTTATCATTTGGAATTGTTTTCTTGGGCTTTATTTAATGTATTTGAGTTGTTTTTGGAGAGTTTTGAGTCGTTCGGAGGTCGCTACATACATGATGGAATCTTTGATGCATTGCTTGGATTGCTCAACATTGGTATTGGCTCGTTCGAGGTAGGTAACACTTCTAAATTTAGTGCTAAGTGTATGAAATCTCGTAATACATGTTATGTGATTGGTATTGAGGTGACACACATGCTAGGTGACGTATGTGTGAGCGTGCACCATGTGAATTGGGACTCTGTTGCTTCCATGACACTGTATAATGGTCCTACTTTGTTGATATCCGCGTTTCCACCATGTGATAAAGTAGTTAACCTGTTAATCATGCTAGATATCTTGTTTAGGGATTATGACGATACTTCTTGGACCCACAGTGGTCGTTTGTTACTGTCATCTCACTGATTTCATTGATATTTCATACTCAGTCATATCCATGCATTCATACCATATTTAGTCGCAGTTATTATTTATTGAAATGGTTTTTGGGAAAATCACAGTTTTATAAACTTACTCATATTTTTGCCGATTTCGGTAAAAGATTTAATTTTCACTGTTATACTTTAAAACATGCCTTTTTCTTGAACTGTGAACGAGCTGAGCATTTTTCTTCTGAGATACCTCTTTTATTACTTGTATTATATTGTTATGAATTGTTGTGGAATATTTGTATTGGACCCGACCTTGTGTTAGCTCGTCACTACTTTCAACCTAAGGTTAGGTTTGTTACTTAGTGAGTACATGTGGTCGGTTGTACTCATACTACACTTCTGCACCTTGCGTGCAAATGTTGGCTGATGATGTTGATGTGTTCGATTGGAGCTGGAGTGAGGATGTACCTGCGTCCCGGTTGTAGCTTCCCCTTGTTCGTGGTAGCTTTAGATCTATAAAACTCTGTTTATGCACTTTTCACACAGAGGATGTATTTATTTAATTTCTTCCTTGTAAATTCTATTCTTAGAAGCTCATGATTTGTACTACCAGTCCTTGGGAAATGCATAAAATTCAATAAATTTCTATCGTTTATTTGTCTTGTTAGTATCGTTGGAATTGGATAGTTACTAGTTGGCTTACATAGTGGGTTGGGTTAGGTGCCATCATGACTACTGGATTTGAGGTCGTGACATGCGTCCACTGGCCAACTCCTTCAGGCCCGCACCTGCAACCCCCAGCTCACTTAAGCGAGCTCGCACTTGCAACAAATCCTTCGCAGGTGCCGTCACACCAGTATATCCTAACTTCAGCACTTGTAAGTCCACAAATTCAATCTGATTCCCATCCGAATCATTCCCGAGGCCCCCGAGACCTCAACCAATTGTACCAACAAGTCCTAAAACACGATACAAACTTATTCGAAGTCTCAAATCACATCAAACAACATCAAAACTCTGAATCACACCCCAATTCAAGCCTAATGAAAACTAAGGACTTTCAACTTCTACAATTGGTGCCGAAACCTATGAAAATCCGAACCCCCTAACCACAAATTCAACTCTCAATCAAACTTCTCAACTCTCCAAAGTTCTATTTTTTCAACTTTATTTATTTCAAGCGAAAATAACCTACGGACCTCTAACTCACTATCCGTACACAATCCTAAGTCCAAAGTCACCATACAAAGCTATCGGAACCGTCAAAACTCCATTCCGGAGCTATTTATACATAAGTCAACGTCCGGTCAACTCTTTCAACTTAAGCTTTAAATTTTGGGACTAAGTGTCCCAATTCATTCTGAGACATTCCCGGAACCAAACCAACCACTCTGACAAGTCACATAACAATAATTGAGCATAAAATAAGCAGTAAATGGGAGAATAGGGTTACAACGCGCAAAACGACCGGCCTAGTTGTTACTTCGATCCATTATGAACACTCAAATGAAATCCATTTTAGGTTGACTTTGTTTTCCATATTGCAGTGGACCTTTATTATAGGGAAGGACCTTCGTGTTTATAACTATGATATTTTCTTTTTGCCATTCTGTAGAAATTGCTATCCATAATGCAAATAATTTTTTAATACTGTAAAAGATATACAGGAATTAAATCTCTCTTCAAATCTTTCCCTTCTATGATGTTCTACAGCTTGTTTGATGTTACTAATGGTACATCTTATAAGTCTTAACTACTAGATTATTCCCTAATCAATGTTAATATAAAGAGTTGTCTAGTTTTCTTAATTAATAATGTCCTTTTCTATTAAATCTGCATTGATCTTTGGTTTTTGCATGTAATACTTTTGTGTAATCATTCTTTTTGAATACATGTTTAACATACTGGGATTGGACAAATTTAGCTGCTCTGATATAGAATGAATATTCACTTCTTAATCATGCATGGAGCCTAAGTCCATAAACTAATACTATTTTAGTTACATGAAAGAATCGGGCTCATGCTTGGTAGACATGTGCAACTATCCAAAACATCATTCAAGGATATGCTAACATCAAACGATCCTATGAGCTTTTGCACCTACACTGCATAATTCAGACGACTACAATCTAGACTACACCATAGAAGATGGAGAAATGCCTAGAGAATCACTAGAAGCTCCATCATACGGAATAAGCAAAATAACACTCAATGATGAAGATAAATCAAGAATCTAAGCACCATGGAAGCATGCGGTTATAGTAAAATTATTTGGGAAATAGATGCTACACATATACCTAAGAGTTAAAATCCAGGAACTCTGAAAACCAAAGGAGGAGATTAAACTAATAGACTTGGGTGAAGACTACTTCATCATCAAATTTTCCAAACGAGAAAATATGGAGTTGGCACTACATGAAGGTCTGTGGTTTGTTAATGGACACTATCTTTCAGTGGCTAAATGGAGGCCAAATTTTGTGGCAACAAAAGAATAAATCATTACCTCGGCCATATGGATCCGATTGCCTCATTTACCAACTGAGTTTTATGATAGAAAAATCTTAGAAAAAATTGGGAACTCCATAGGCCGACTACTCAAAATAGATGTGAGCACATCTACCACGATAAGAGGACGCTATACTCGTCTATGTGTGGAACTCCCACTGGATCAACCAGTGCAACCCTATATCCTTATTGGCTCACATAAACAAGCTAGACACTATGAGGGAGAAAAACTACTATGCACATTTTGTGGAATGCTGGGTCGCATCTCCAATGCATGCTCCAACATCCAGAAATCAACAACATCATATACAATTACAGAAGACATAAAGGAAGGCCCAAACGAGGACAACAAAGAGGAAGGTCTGAAGGTAGTCAACTTCAACAAGAATAAAAAATACCATGGGAAAATTCGTCCCCTGACAAATCACCACCCAAGGAGCTTCAAAGGAATCCAGGTACTTTTGTAAATCTTCATACAAGCAATGGAAAGATCCAAGACTCTAAAAATCAACACTACAAGGCTAAGGTCTCCATCAATTCTCAATATCACTTAGATCAATTAATCCCTAAAGAACAAATAGAAAACAATCCACCTATTCCACTCCAAAACCACTTTACCACCCTGGATCATGAGCAAAAGGTTTTGGAAAATAAAGAAAAAAATGAAAAAACCAATTACATTACAACCTTTCGTGCACACCCACACGTGGCATTATTTTTATGAAAACAATGCCAGCAAGGACATAGGCGTGTCCAACCAAAATGGCGATGATATGTGTGACATGCAATTAGAAAAGACTAACTCAATCATCAAACCTAGTCTTAATACTAATCCCACATGACAAGACTTGCACCACATTAACAAAACTAATGAACACACTACTAATAACCTTTTAAGCTCTAAAAGCCCACTGGGAAAAATTGAAAACATAAACACACCTAAGCATGTAAGCCATTTGTCATTAAATACAACAAACACAAGACAAATGTCTTGCACCAACACACACGGAAAAAATCCTTCCTGATGTTTTAGACGTCAATACCACACAAGAATATAGGTTAAATGTGTGGTACCCAATTTTTCGAGTGCTGTCTCACAAGAAGAATCTGGTTCTTCTTTGTGTTCCAACTTCTACTGGTGCGGAATAATAAAAGCAGTAAAGTAAAAACACAGAGATTTTTACGTGGAAAACACCTGGCTCAAAAGGTGAAAAAACCACGACCTACTCCTCAGTAGGATTTGCTCAAACTCTTCACTAAAAACTCTGAGCCAAACGGACTTACAAAATAAACTCTTTTGTAATCCTAGGACTAACTCTAATCCCTTCATATCAACTAGCCTCTAACTAATTTCTACAAGCTTCAAGTTAACTCTAACTTGAACAATGTGTACCTATTACAATTATTTCTATGAAAGCTGAAAAGATGCAATATTAAAACTCCTACTACAATCAACTAGACTCAATACACACGATGGAACTGCTTTTTCTAGCTGATCTATAGCCTTTGTATCGCACAATAATTCTGCTGGAAAAATAACTGGGATTTTGCTTTCAGATCTTGATTCACTTCTATACTTGTGCGTCCAGAATTTCAGCAGGAATACTTCAAGTATTTATAGAGTTTGTAGTTGAGTTTGTCGTTCAATTTTAGTACAACTCTAACTAGGTGAAAGAGTTCGAATTAAACTCAACTTCATTCCTTTGTTACTATCCTTGCTGAATTCAACTTATATCCTCTTTATCAGTTTGCAAAATTTTCGCATTAGGAGACAATCTCTTGGTTCATTGATACTTCACAATCACATTTATCTCCTATGCATATACGGTTTATGTGCCAGTCATTCAGTTCAAGTATGTATGCTCTGATGGACCTGGATCAACTGGTCAGACATTTGTCAATCTTCAAAACTATGCAGTGACTTGGGTCAACACTTCCACAACTACTAAAGAACCTATAAGAATCTCCACTGACCACTCCAATTACATGCAAGAAGATCTACTAATTATTACCCCTACCTCAAATCAAATACTTCCTTTCGAAGAACTTACTCTCCCACACACTCTTCCTCCAATAAATACTACTGAATCTTCACACGATGCCAAGAATACCATATTCCTTGAGGAGAAGACACATGCTTATCCAAATTCCTCGACAACAAAGAGCCAACCCAATGGAAAATCACCAAGCCCCTCCTCCTCAACCACTACCACCACAATTTATCTTTGTCTAGCCACCATAACCACAAGACTACCAACCACTATCTTGGATGGACATGGGACTCATGGGTCATGCCATCTCATTCAACATCCAAGTGAACGGGCAAGACACCATAGTGATCTTACAAAACACACAATATCTAGCACAGCTTGTCACGGAGGGCATGAGAATTGCCATAGCAACTTTTGGAACAAAACATGGTTGAACAACATCCTTCAACCATTATCTACATCACTTAACCAGAAATTTGGCAATGCAATGAGGGGCGAATGGCACATTCCCCCTCACTTCAATCCAATACAACCACAGAACCTAATTTCAAATCTACCATTCTATCCCTAGACATTCTAACAGTCATGACTGATCTTCCTACCCTGGGACACCACACAACAAGCTCAAGAACAAGAGATGAATCAAGAGATTCCCCATGCACCTCCTTCCCCACCCCATGCCATGCAGGAACGAGCCATACCCCAGGACATGTAAAAGCAGAACCTAGAGGCA
This sequence comes from Nicotiana undulata, assembly GCA_005239495.1. Taxonomy (NCBI): domain Eukaryota; kingdom Viridiplantae; phylum Streptophyta; class Magnoliopsida; order Solanales; family Solanaceae; genus Nicotiana; species Nicotiana undulata. The sequence goes on along the minus strand of ML267018.1, from coordinate 25,573 downwards.
GCAGAAATGGAAGAAGAGGTCGAAGGCCCTTTCAACCTCAACTCAGAACAAGTCCTAGACTTCTCAAACCTAGATGGGGTAAAAGTATCTCTACACGGAGAGGCAGGAAAAGAGGCACGTGCTCAACTGTCCCCTAGCACTATAAAAGTGCTCGATGGAGATCAGACCTCAACAAAATCCAACGATGGACAACAGAGCAATGATATTGNGGGGGGGGGGGGGGGGGGGGGTAATAATGATAACTTTAGGAGGAATTTTAGGGAGATGATCGACACACATAGACCATGACTAGTTACACTCCTTGGAACTACAATGGTTCATCATGAACAGTGGCTAGATGATTTTGGCTTCACTGAGCTAGTTGAAGTACCCGTAGAGGAACAATCTGGTGGCATAGTTGTTATATGGAAGCATGAAGTAGTGACAGTGCACAACTTTATTCGTAGGAATCATGAAATACATACAACAATTGAGGTAAGAGCTATTCAAAAAACTTGGTTATTTTCTTCTATTTATGCTAGTACTAATTATCAGTGTAGAAATCATATGTGGAATAATTTAGAACATATAGCTTCTACTTATGATGGACCTTGGTTGATAGGTGGGGACTTTAACGATGTCCTAGAGTCTCAAGAGAAATTTGGAGGGAGATGGATAAACATCTATAGGGCAGATTATTTACAAAATAAAATGGAAAATTGTAGAATCATGGACTTAGGTTTTAAAGGATGTAAGTATACATGGTATAACCATAGACACAAAATAGGGGCCTTATTATTGAAATATTAGACAAAGCACTAGACAATGAGCAGTGGTGTGATTTATTTTCTAATTATTCAATAATTCACCTACCTAAGAGACACTCATATCACAACCCTATATTGATTGAACTAATACCTAGAATAAGACAAAAACATGTCCAACCCTTTAGACTTGAAACTTATTGGTGTAAACACCCGGAGTTTCCTGGCCTAGTTAGGTCTCACTGGACAAATAATGACTATGCTAAGTCCAGTAACTCCTTCTTAGAGGGTGTAAACACATGGAAGAATAAAACCTTTGGTGATATAATGGGTAAAAAAGAAAATTTCTAGCTAAGATTCAGGGTATCCAAAACTCTATAAATTACCCCACAAGCAATTTTCTTCGATCACAAGATTTTACACTTAAAAAAGAATACAATGATAGCCTTAGGATAGAAGAAGACTATTGGAAATTAAGGTCAAGAAACAATTGGTTAAATGAGGGGGATGCAAATACAAAATTCTTCCAAATAATGGCCTCTAATAGAAGAAGAAGAAACAAAATTAATTACTTCAAGGATGAAGAAGGCAATTGGATTAATGACCACGTATTAATCATTTCTCATGTCACAGACTATTTTAAAACCTCTTCACAACCTCTCATACCTCAACTGTCAAGAAAGGTTTAGGCAGTAACCCATCAAAGGTTAAAAAAATAGCTTTAACCTCCTTGGATGAGCCTTTACTGGATATTGAAATTAAAAATGCTATTTTCTCCTTCAAATCATTTAAGGCACCTGGACCGGATGACCTACACCCTTTCTTTTATCAAAAACATTGGAACACTTTTGGTCAATCGGTGCAAAGTGTTGTCATGCTATTTCCAAGAATCAAATTATCTCAAAGGAAATCAACAAAACATACCTTTGTCTGATTCCCGAAATTCACAATGCAAATAATATAAAAAACTTTCGACCAATTGGTCTATGTAATACAATCTACAAAATTATTACAAAAATACTAGCAAATCATCTAAAACCTTGTTTAGACAAAATAATCAGCCCCTACCATGCAAGTTTGATGAAAAATAGAAGAGCATCCGATAATGCTATTATTATTCAAGAATTAGAAAATAACCTAAGAAAAATTAGAGGTAAACAGGGCCAAATGATGATCAAAATTGACTTGGGAAAGGCTTTTGATCGCATTGAGTTGTTCTTCGTTTACCACACTCTTAGATATTCTAATTTCCCACCAAATTTTCAAAATTACTACTTAGTTGTATCTCTACTAGCTCTATATCAATGTTGGTAAATTGATCTACTAATGCTTTTTTCGAGCCAAGTAGAGGCATTAGACAAGGAGATCCATTATATCCTTACATTTTTATTTTATGCCCTGAAATGTTCTCTAGGTATATTACTAATCAAGTAGACATACATCAATGAGATCCTATTACCATAGGGAGAACAAATATTAGTTTCTCACATCTTTTCTTTGCAGACGACCTAACTTTAATGGCCAATGAAAAATGAAAAATCATGTCATGCCATAAAACTAGGTCTAGATGCTTTTTGCTCCCTTAGTGGTCAAAGCATAAACCATGCCAACTCAAAAATTCCGTTCTCCCAAAATTGCAACACTACTATCATCAACACTTTGGATTTTAAGAAGGGTGAAAATTTCGGGAACTACTTGGTATTTCTAACAGACTACAACTTCATCCTAGATAAAATGAAAGCTAGGTTGGCTTCTTGGAAGATGTGATTTATCTATATAGCGGGTAAAACAACTCTAGCTTATTCGTGCCTAAACTCAGTCCCTAATTATTATATGCAATACACCCTCCTACCTGCAAAAATTCACAACAAAATTGATAAAATACAAAGGGACTTTATTTGGGGTTCGAGTGAAACCAAATGGAAACTCCACATGATTAGTTGGTCAAATATTTGTAAACCAAAATCAATGGGGGGGGGGGGGGTTAGG
>ML267018.1:0-22791 GCA_005239495.1 Nicotiana undulata | reverse complement strand
GGGGGGGGGGGGGTGTTAGGATTGCATACTGCATACTCAAAAAACTTGTCTACCCTAGCCAGTTTAACATGGAGACTTCTCACCCAAACCACCACCCCATAGTCCAAACTGATTATCAATAAGTATGGTAAAGGTTGCCACAAAACAAGCCATTCTTTTATCTAGAATGCTATAAAGAAAGGGTGGGAGGTATGTTCAAAGGGGATCATTTGGTCCCCTCACATAAATTCTAATATTAACATTTGGGATCTCAATTGGGTTCTAGATTCACAAAACTTACGAAGTTTAGTTCATGGTCCTCTATCACCTTACAACTATACCCTAAAAATAAGGGACATCTACTCAAACAATAATTGGGACCTCCAAAAACTCTCCATAAAATTACCTAAGGAAATACATGAAAATATTATTAGGGCAAAAATTCGCAAAAAAAGGTCCCATATATGATATCCCCATTTGGTCTATCTGCCCTAAAGAAAACTTTATCACCAAAAGTTGTTACTCTATAATTGAATCTCAAACACAACAACCTGTCGATTTTAACTGGGTTTGGTCATTGACATGTCCTAATAAATTAATTTGTTTATACGGCAATGCCTCCATGATAGATTGCCATGCAGAAAATACCTCTACAAAATTGGTATTAACATAGACCCACACTGCCCTATATGCAGCATAAATATGAATGAATCTATTACACACATATTTTTTCGAGTGTACACCTGCTAAAACCTTTTGGCACAACATAGGTGGGGTGACCATAAACAAACAATACAGCTCCGAAGCAAATCGAATACCATGATTCATAACTTAATTGCTTGGAACTTTTTCTTACCATTTGCTATTTGGGGAATTTGGATCAATCGTAATAATAATAACCAAAATAATACCTTCAACCCCATTAATATAAATCATATAATTCAACAAGCCCTAGAATACAAGTTACTCGCATCCTATAACCCAATGCTTGTAGAAAGAATTCAAATAAAGGTACACTGGATAAAACCTCCAAGAGGGTGGTACAAATTAAATGTGGACGCAAGCTACAATAAAGAAAAAAGCAGCATTAGTTGAGTCATATGAAATGCAGAAGAAAGCTTGATACTTGGGTTCAGCAAGCACACAAACACTAGAGGATCAGTGGAAGGGGAACTCAAGGCAATCAAGGAAGGAATAAAAACTGCACAAGTATGGGATGCATTCCCACTGGAGATCGAGACAGACTGTGCTGAAGAAGTACATGCAATTCTTAATTGCAATAAACACTATGATGCTCTTGTTAACTCATTCATGTTGTTAATGCACCAAGGGAAGGCGACCCTCCTCAGGCACAACTTTAGGGAAAGCAACAAGGTAGCACACGTCATGGCTAAGTTGGGAAGTACTCATTGGAAGAAAGGAAAATCAGTTTTTGTAATTCCACCAAGTAGTGTGGAAAACCATGTAATGGCAGAAAAAAACAATGCTTCTATTTTTGGTAAGTACTTATGTTTAACTGCTTGCAATACTTTAACAAGCATAGGAAATGAATGTGCCCGACGTGGCACATGTTATGATGTAACAAACAATATTTAGTTTTTCTAGCTAATATAAATCCTATTTGCTAAAAAAAAGACAATAGTTTTTTTAGGGTATTTTTATATCTTTATTTTATAGAAGAAACATGACTTTTTACGAAGTTAGATAACAATATAGAGATAGAGCATGCAACGTTTCATTCCCAGTGCTTTGCATAGTTTCAACCATGATGTGGTTTGGTTATTAGGTTCTACGACCTTATTATTTTTGTGTTAAAACAAAATGATCATCCTTTTAGAAAGCTACGTGATCTTGTCATCACGATCCAGAATTCTCGTCCTTGGAATCATGATGACGCCTAACATTTCACTTGGTAGGTAAGACAACATTAAATATAATTATTAATTATTTTCAATAATTTAAACCAAATAAAAATCAATAAGCGGAATAAACTAAAATAGAGTAAATAACCTAATAAAAATCGATATTCAAATACAATCCCAGAACTGGTGTCACGAATATACGAGCATCTTAAGTACTACAAATAATAGTAAAAGCATAACTGTCTGAATCGAAATAAGCAACTAAGGTGATGTAGAAGGGGACCTTAAGGCGGGGAACGCTGTGAAGTTGTACCTCAAGTCTCCATCGAGCACTGTATCTGAGTAAATATACTCAATGCCGCTAGGATCAAATCCAAGATCTGCACAAGAAGTACAGAGTGTAGTACGAGTACAACCGACCCCATGTACTCTATAAGTGTCGAGCCTAACCTCGACGAAGTAGCGACGAGGCTAAGGCAGGTCACTTACGATAACCTGGACGCAGTAATAATAATAATAATAACAAGGAAGGAAAACATGAATGAAAGTAAGGCAGTTAATTTAGGAAATGAACTTAATCCTTGCAATCAAAGAACCTAAAAGAAGAGATCTCATAATTTCATAAAAAAAACGCTGAAAACCAACGCACTAAAAACAACGAGTACAACACACACAATTTGTTGCGTCGTGCAACCCGATCCCACCATACACACACAATCCTCCCGTATTTCACCTTAGCATCATGTATCCATATCAAGAATCACGTACACAAGTCGTTGCGGCACACAACCCGATCTCACCATATCATCATAATTATTGCCATAATCCTCCCTTATTCCGTCCTCCACAAATAATTTTATAAACGTAACCCAACCAATAGCTCAATTTAAGAACCTCTACAATCAAAGGATACAAAAGCAAAGTGATAAAGGAACCTCATACTAATCAAAGGAATGATACAAATAATACAAAGCAACAAGACAAGTCAAGTACGTAATGTGTGCAAGTAAGAAAATTAAGGAAAGTAGCAATAAATCACAGAGTTATGGAAGGGACGAACAATTCAGTACAAGAATAATTAATGACAAGTAACAAATTACAACATAGAAAGCAGTTAAAACATGTAACAATTAAGGCATGGGATGAGATAATTCGAGAAATATGAGAAGTCATGGAAACAATTATTTTGACGACGTATATATTATCATGGGCGGCTTTCCATCCATGCCCCATGACCCCTTGGACGCGCTCCATGGCGTCCTAGCAAGCCTCCCAACATCTATCACCATGGACGGCTCCATGGTCTCGGTTTCGCCAAGTGACAAGTGCACATGTGGTTCTGTTTCCCCATTGATATCCCACGCCAGCGCCTAGCTGCAGCAAAATCCCAACAGCGTCCCGCGCGCAATCAACGCCATGCGCGTAGACCATGATTCCAAAGACAAGGTTGCTGACAACGGGCCTATTTCTACCTTGTAGAAAACTAAGTCCTTTTCATTGTAAATATAGAGTAGTAAATCCTGTCACGACCCGAAAACCACTAGTCGTGATGGAACCTAACTTGACCCACTAGGTAAGCCAACTAACAATTAATACAATTGTCACGACCCAAAATCCCAATTTCAGACCCTGATGGCGTCTAACGTTTAACCCGCTAGACAAGCCAACATTCTGATTATTACATTTATATCTTTATCATAGACAATGGAAATAACAGTGATAAACTAGAACAATTATAACTAAAAGTGCGGAAGATAAGAAATTCAACAACTTAAATAATAAATCTTACGAAATTTCTTTAAATACACCCCCAAAACTGGTATCACGATCTCACGGACAGTCTAAGATTTACTAAAAATAAAGGTCTGAAATAAATGTGCTCAACTGTCTTGGAAATACATGAAAAGACAGAAAAGAGAGATAAGGGAGGTGACACCAAGGCCCGTGAACGTCTGCAGGACTACCTCAGTGTCGCCTGTGGACTGAAGGATACTCCCTCGATCAATGCCCACTGGGTCCGATTCCAAAATATGCACAACATAAAGAAGTGCAGGTGTAGCATCAGTACAACCGACCCCACGTACTGAGTAAGTGCCGAGCCTAACCTCGGCGAAGTAATGACGAGGCTAGGACACGACCAATAATAAACACATGTGCAATTCAATAACATATACAGAAATAATGGCAGAATTAAACAGTTAAGTATAAAAATGGGGGAGATCATACTGGGGACAAGGGAATAACAATCTCTGAATCACAGGACAGAGTACCAACTAAGTATCAGAGAGTATAACAGCAGGAAGTAAATGCATAGACAAACAAGTACACGACATCACCCTTCGTGCTTTACTCTCATGCTCACCAAAACAAGTGCACTACATCACCTTTCATGCTTTTACTCTCATCCTCACAATGCAATGAATAAATGAAATGGCACGGCATGATCCTTCGTGCTTTTAAATAATAAAACATGGCATGACATCACCCTACGCGCTTTTACTCTCATCCTCACGATGCAATGAATAAATAAAACGGCACGGCATGATCCTTCGTGCATCTAAGTAATAAAAACATGGCACGACATCACCCTTCGTGCTTTAACTCTCATCCTTACAATGCAATGAATAAATGAAATGGCACGGCATCACCCTTCGTGCTTTACACTCTTCCTCACCCAAACAACATCAATCAAGAACAACAATTTGGCAAGGATAATCCACAACATAACCATAATTCACATTATCCCAGCAAGGGAAAAAAACATAAATATCACCGTCTCGGCAAGGGACACAACTATAACCAATCTCTCTCAAATAGCATAACTTAAGAAAATAATCCTCAACTGAACAACAATTCAAGGTTTTCACATCCAAGTATTTCCAACAATTGAATAACTTTCCAAAACGAAATCTTTTTCAAGTCACAGTGAATATCGAAGAAAAACACATATATACCATAAAAACCGACTCACGGGCATGCTTGACAACAATGCGTAGGTACTCGTCACCTCACCTATACATTGAACATGGAATAAACACATAGCACATATGACTCAACACCTATTCCCTCAAGCTAAGGTTAGGCCAAACACTTACCTCGATGCCACGAATACAATTCAAGCCTCAACTACCGCTTTGCCTCTTGATTCCACCACCAACTCGTTCGTATCTAGTCATAAGTTACTTAATTATATCAATAAATGATAAATGAATCAATTCTAATGCATGGAAATGAGTTTTCTAAAGTTTTCCCCAAAAAGTCAAAAATCGACCTCGGGCCCGCTTGGTCCAAACCCGAAATTCGGTCCAAAACCCGATTACCCATTCACCCCCGGGCCCGGATATATAAATGGTTTTGGAATCCGACCTCAATTTGAGGTCTAAATCCCCAAATTTAAATATTCTTAGGTCTTACCCAAAATTCCCAATTCCACCATGAAAACACTAGATTCTAGGAGGAAATCTTGTAAAAAGAAGTTAAGAAGTAAAGAAAATGAGTTAGAAATTACTTATAAATATTTTTGAAAAGAAAGTATCTTTGGAAAATCGCCTCTTATGTTTTTAGGTTTTGAAAAATAAGAAATAACTGAAAATCCCATTTAACTATACCCCCTTTAGGCCTCCACCGCGGACCGCGAAAAAGGGACCGCAGCCGCGATGCTTACTGTGGACCGCACAAGGACAACCGCGGTCGCGGAGCCCCACCGCGGAACGCACAAAGGCGACCTCGATCGCGAAGCTTCCACTACGGACTGCGCTAAGGAGACCGCGGGCCGCACTGGCAGGTTAAGAGATTGCACTTCTCTTAACCTGTTGCGAGGCTCCACCGCGGACAGCACAAAGGCGACTGCGGACCGCACTGGCGGGTTCAGAGGTATGTGCATGTCTGAACCTGCAACAGCCTGTTCTAAGTCTAAAACACCCGGGATCTACCCGACACTCACCCGAGCCCTCGAAACTCCAAAGCAAATGTGCACATAACCTCAAAAACATTCTACAGACTTATTCGTGTAATCAAATCACCAAAATAATATCATAAACATCAAATAAAACCTCAAAATCAATGAAATTTCTCTAAACCTCTTTAAACATCAAATTTTGCATTATTGATCTGGATCACATCCAACCAAGTCCGTTTCATACCAACATTCACAAATAACACATATAAATCATATCGAATCTGTACCGGGCTCCAGAACCAAGATACGGGCTCGATACAACAGGTTTCACATCAAACTCTATTTTAAAAGACCTTTTTTTTCAGAAAACCCTTTTCTTTAAAAAAAAAATTCTCGGACATGGGACCTCGGAATTCGATTCCGGGCACACGCCCAAGTCCCATAATTTCCCACGGACCTTTCAAGACCGTAAAATCACGGGTCTGGGTCCGTTACCTAAAAATGTTGACCAAAGTCAACCTTACTCAATTTTCAACACAAAGATTTCGTTTTCATCAATTTTTCACATAACGGTTTCCCGGCTACACGCCCGGGTTGCGCACGCAAATCGAGGTGAGATAGAAAGAGGTTCTCATGACCTCAGAACATAGATTTAGCTAGAAATACACGGGATAAACTTTTGGGTCATCACAATCTCCACCTCTAAAACAAACGTTCGTCCTCGATTGGACATAGAAAGATACCTGGATCGGGGAAAAGATGAGGATATCGACTCCGCATATCGAACTCGGACTCCTAAGTAGCTTCCTTAAGAGGCTGCCCTCTCCACTGAACACGGACAAGGATAACTCTTCGATCTCAACTGGCAAACCTGCCGAGCTAATATGGCTACCGACTCCTCCTCATAAGTCAAATCCTTTTCCATCTGGACGCTGGTGAAGTCAAGTACCTGAGAGGGATCGACAACATACTTCCGAAGCATAGATACATGAAACACCGGATGCACGGCTAATAAACTCGATGGTAAAGCAAGTCTGTAGGCCACCTCTCCTACCTTCTCAAGAATCTCAAAGGGACCAATGTACCTAGGGCTCAACTTTCTCTTCTTCCCGAATCTCATCACGCTCTTTATTGGCGACACCCAAAGTAATGCCCGGTCACCAACCATGAATGCCAAATCACGAACTCTACGGTCTGCATAACTCTTCTGCTTGGACTAAGATGTGCGAAGTCTATCCTGAATGATCTTCACCTTGTCCAAGGCGTCTTAAACTAACTCCGACCCAACGACCTAGCCTCTCCCGGCTCGAACCACCCGACTGGCGACCGACACCACCTACCATACAACACCTCATAAGGAGTCATCTGAATGCTGGACTAGAAGCTGTTGTTGTAGGCAAACTCAGCTAAAGGCAAAAATTGGTCCCATGAACCTCCAAAATCAATGACGCATGCTCGCAACATATCCTCCAAGATCTGAATGGTACGCTCGGATTGTCCGTCCGTCTGAGGATGAAACGTTGTGCTCATCTCGACCCGTGTTCCCAACTCACATTGAAATACTCTCCAGAAATAGGAGGTAAATTGAGTACCTCGGTCAGAAATAATGGATACGGGCACACCATGCAGGCGAACTATCTCCCTGATATAGATTTTTGCCAACTTCTCTGAAGAATACGAAGCTGATATAGGAATGAAGTGTGCTGACTTGGTCAGCCTATCCACAATGACCCATACCGCATCAAACATCCTCTGAGTCCATGGGAGTCCAACTACGAAATCTATGGCAACACGCTCCCACTTCTACTTGGGAAGCGCAATCTGCTGCATCAAACCACCGGGTCTCTAGTGCTCGTACTTAACCTGCTGACAGTTCAAGAACCAAGCTACATATGCCACAATGTCTTTCTTCATCATCCGCCACCAATAATGTTGCTGCAAGTCCTGATACATCTTTGCGGCACCCGGAAGAATGGAATACTGGGAAATATGGGCCTCATGTAAGATCAACTCACGAATACCATCAACATCAGGCACACAAATATGGCCCTGCATCCTCAAGACCCCATCATCATCAACGGTAACCTACTTGGCACCTCCGTGCCTGACCGTATCTCTAAGAACACATAAATGATGATCATCATACTGCCGGTCTCAAATACGATCAAACAATGAAGAACGGGTCATCGTATAAGCCAAAACACTGCTAGCCTCTGAAACATCCAATCTCATGAATCGATTGGCCAAGGCCTGAACATCTAAAGCAAGCGGCCGCTCCCCGACCGGTATATAAGAAAGACTACCCATGTTGGCTGACTTCCGGCTCAAAGCATCGGCCACCACATTGGCCTTTCCTGGACGATATAAGATGGTAATGTCATAATCCTTCAGCAGCTCTAACCATCTTCTATGCCTCATATTCAACTCTTTCTGCTTGAACAGATTCTGCAAACTCTTATGATAAGTGAACACCTCACAGAACAGACCATACAGATAATGCCTCCAAATCTTCAATGCATGAACAATGGCTGCTAACTCCAATTCGTGAACTGGATAGTTCTTTTCGTGAATCTTCAACTGACGAGAAGCATAGGCTATAACCTTGCCATCCTGCATCAACACCGCACCTAGTCCAACCCGTGAAGCATCACAGTACACGGTATATGGCCGTGAACCTGTGGGCAAAACTAACATCAGTGCCGTGGTCAAGGCTGTCTTGAGCTTCTGAAAGCTCACCTCACACTCATCAGACCACCTAAACTGGGTCCACTTCTGAGTCAACTTGGTCATTGGAGCCGCAATAGATGAAAAGCCCTCCACAAATCGACGATAGTAACCTGCTAAGCCTATGAAGCTCCAAATCTCTATAGATGAGGTGGATCTAGGCCAATCTCTGATTGATGAAACCTTCTTGGGATCCACCTGAATCCCCTCTGCCCACACCACATGACCCAATAATTCTACCAAACTCAACCAGAACTCACTCTTAGAGAATTTGGCATACAACTGACTATCCTTCAGAGTCTGGAGGACGACTCGAAGGTGCTGCTCATGCTTCTCTCGGCTACGGGAGTAAATCAAAATATCATCAATGAAGACTATAACAAATGAGTCCAAATAGGGTCAGAACACTCGGTTCATCAACTCCATAAAAGAAGCTGGGGAATTTGTCAACCAAAATGACATCACCAAGAACTCCTAATGCCCATACCGAGTGCGGAAAGCTGTCTTAGGGACATCAGATGCCCTAATCCTCAACTGGTGGTAACCAGATCTCAAATCAATCTTGGAAAACACTGAAGAACCCTGAAGCTGGTCGAATAAATCATCAATCCTCGGTAAAGGATACTTATTCTTGATGGTAACCTTGTTCAATTGCAGATAGTCAATACACATTCTCATTGAGCCATCTTTCTTTTTAACAAACAACATTGGGGCACCCAACGGAGAAACACTAAGCCTGATGAAGCCTTTATCAAGCAAGTCCTAAATTTGATCCTTTAACTACTTTAACTCTGGCGGGGCCATACTATATAGCGGTGTAGAAATTGGCTGAGTGCCCGGAGCCAAATCAATGCAAAAGTCAATATCCCTGTCGAGTGGCATACCCGGCAGGTCAGCAGAGAAAACCTCTAGAAACTCACGAACAATGGGAACGGACTCCATGGGAGGAACCTCGGCACTAGAATCAGGAACATAGGCCAAATAGGCTAAACAGCCATTCTCGACCATGCGTCGAGCCTTCATATATAATATGACTCTACCGGAAGAATGACTAGGAGTCCCTCTCCACTCCAATCGAGGTACTTCTGGTAAGGCCAAGGTCACAGTATTGGCATGACAGTCAAAAATCGCATGGTAGGGAGATAACCAATCCATCCCCAAGATGACATTGAAATCGACCATATCAAGAAGCAAAAGATCTACACGGGTCACAAGACCACCAATAACCACTATACACGACCGATAGACTCGATCTACCATAATAGAGTCACCCACCAGTATAGATACATATACAAGAGTACTCAGGGAATCGCAGGACATAATTAGATAAGGGGCAAAATATGAAGACACATAGGAGAATGTAGACCCCGGATCAAACAAAACTGAAGCATCTCTACTACAAACTGAAAACGTACCTGTAATGACTGCATCGGAGGCTTCAGCCTCAGGCTTGGCAGGAATAGCATAGCATCAGGGAAAAGCCCCTTTAACCTGAACATCTCTGGGTCGACCTACTGCGAGCTGACGCCTACCTCTCATAACCTGACCTCTACCTCTCGCACCTCGACGTCCACCCCTAGCTGGCTGATGGGGTGGGGGTGCACCTGGTGCGAGAATCGTAGCACGGGAACCTGGATGCTGAGAGCTACTGGGGGGATATCATGCAATGTGCCCCGAAACACCACAAGAGTAACAAGACCTCTGCTGCTGAGACTGCTGGCCCTAGAACTGTCCTTGTCGACCAGAATGACCACCCTGGAAGATCTGAAGCGGCGGTGCACTGATAGGAACTGGTGGTGCACTGAGAGGAACTGGCGGTGCACTGCGGGATACCTGAAGTGCCGACTGGAATGTTCTAGGAAGATGACCTCGGCCAAAAGAATCTTTGCCTCCAGATGAGGCACCACTGAATCGACTGAAATGATGAGGTCTCTTGTCAGACCCCTGACCACTGCCCTGTGACAAGACCATCTCGATACTTCTGGCCGCATTGGCCGCCTCCTAGAATGAAATATCAGTACATGACTCTCTGGCCATATGGAGTCTAATAGGCTGAGCTAGCCCCTCAATAAACCTCACCCGCTCTTGATCTATGGGGAGTATCATGATAGCATGTTGGGCCAAAGTGATGAACCTGGTCTCATACTGTGTAACAGTCATAGATCCATATTGGAGACGCTCAAACTGCCTCCGAAGATCCTCTCTATGAGTAACTGGCAAAAACTTCTCCAAGAACAACTCGGAGAACTGAGCCCAAGACAACGGTGAAGATCCATATGGCCTGGTCAAGCAAAACTCCCTCCACCAAGTCTTGGCGGTACCAAAAAGACGGAATGTAGCAAAATCAACCCCATTGGTCTCTACGATCCCCATGTTCCGATGAACCTCATAGCAATTGTCCAAGTAATCCTGGGGATCCTCTGATGGTGCACCAGTAAAAGTAGTAGGAAACAACTTGGTGAACCGATCCAATCTCCACAAAGCATCGGCAGACATGGCTGCTCCCTTAGCTTCCTGTGCCACAATACCCGGCTGAGTTGCTCCAGCTGCCTGAGGTGCTGGATTCTATAACTGAGAAGCTATCTGCTCTGGTGTGCGGGTAGTAGGAGTCTGGGACCTTCCCCCAGCCTGAGAGACGGATGGTGCAGTAGGAAGAAGACCGGCCTGAGCCACGCTGTACATAAGGCCCACCAAGCAGACCAGAGCGTCCCGAAGAACTGGGGTGGCAATGAACCTGTCTGGGACCTGTGCTGGTCCGACCGGAACTGTCCGAGTAGGAATCTCCTCAGCAACCCCTAGCTGGGGATCCTCTACTAGAGCTGCTGCTCTGGACTGAGCTCTAGCTCTGCCTCGGCCTCTAGCACGGCCTCAGCCTCTAGTAAGAGCTGCAACATGAGGATCGGGCTGCTGATCGATAGATGAGGAAGCACGCGTTCTCACCATCTACGAGAGAATAGAATTGAAATTTAGTCAGCATTCAGAATTCATATCGCACGACATAGAAGAAAAGATGTGAAGTTATTCCTAACTTTGCAGCCTCTGGGGGATAAGTACAGACGTCTCCGTACCGATCCTTCAGACTCTACCAAGTTATCCGTGAATTGTGAGACCTAAGCAACCTAGTGCTCTGATACCAACTTGTCACGACCCAAAATCCCACCTTCAGGCCGTGATGGCATCTAACGTTGAACCCGCTAGACAAGCCAATGTTCCGATTATTACATTTATATCTGTATCATAGACATTGGAAATAACAGTGATAAACTAGAACAATTATAACTAGAAGTGCAGAAGATAAGAAATTCAACAACTTAAATAATAAATCTTACGAAATTTCCTTAAATAAACCCTTAGAACTGGTATCACGATCTCACAGACAGACTAAGATTTACTAAAAATAAAGGTCTGAAATAAATGTGCACAATAGTTTTGGATATACATGAAAAGACAAAAAAGAGGGATAAGGGAGGTGACGCCAAGGCCCGCGAACGTTTGCGGGACTACCTCAGTGTCGCCTGTGGACTGAAGGATACTCCCTCGATCAATGCCCACTGGGTCCGGTTCTGAAATCTGCACAACATAAAGAAGTGCAGGTGTAGCATCAGTACAACCGACCCCATGTACTAAGTATGTTTCGATCCTAACTTCGGCAAAGTAGTGACGAGGCTAGGACACGACCAATAAGAAACAACTGTGCAATTTAATAACATATATCGAAATAACGGAAGAATTAAACAGTTAAGTATAAAAGTGGGGGAGATCATGCTAGGGACAAGGGAATAACAATCTCTGAATCACTGGACAAAGCAACAACTAAGTATCTGAGAGTATAACAGCAGGAAGTAAATGCATAGACAAAAAAGTACACGACATCACCCTTCGTGCTTTACTCTCATCCTCACCAAAGCAAGTGCATGGCATCACTCTTCGTGCTTTTACTCTCATCCTCACAATGCAATTAATAAATAAAACGGCACGGCATGATCCTTCGTGCATCTGAGTAATAAAAACATGGCATGGCATCACCCTTCGTGCTTTTACTCTCATCCTTACAATGCAATGAATAAATGAAATGGCACGACATCACCCTTCGTGCTTTACACTCTTCCTCACCCAAACAACATCAATCAGGAACAATAATTTGGCAAGGATAATCCACAACATAACCACAATTCACATCATCCTGGCAAGGGAACAAAACAAAAATATCACAGTCCCGGCAAGGGTCACAACTATAACCAATCTCTCTCAAATAACATAACTTAACAAAATAATCCTCAACCGAACAACAATTCAAGGTGTTCACATCCAAGTATTTCCAACAATTGAATAACCTTCCAAAATGAAATCTACTTCAAGTCACAGTGAATATGGAAGAAAAACACATATATACCATAAAAACTGACTCACGGGCATGCTTGACAATAATACGTAGATACTCATCACCTCACCTATACATTGAACATGGAATAGACACGTAGCACATATGACTCAACACCTATTCCCTTAAGCTAAGGTTAGGCCAAACACTTACCTCGATGTCACGAACACAACTCAAGTCTCAACTACCGCTTTACCTCTTGATTCCACCACCAACTCGTTCGTATCTAGGCACAAGTTACTTAATTGTATCAATAAATGCTAAATGAATCTATTCTAATGCATGGAAATGAGTTTTCTAAAGTTTTCCCCAAAAAGTCAAAAAACGACCCCGGCCCGCTTGGTCCAAACCCAAAATTCGGTCCAAAACCCGATTACCCATTCA
This sequence comes from Nicotiana undulata, assembly GCA_005239495.1. Taxonomy (NCBI): domain Eukaryota; kingdom Viridiplantae; phylum Streptophyta; class Magnoliopsida; order Solanales; family Solanaceae; genus Nicotiana; species Nicotiana undulata. The sequence goes on along the minus strand of ML267018.1, from coordinate 9,563 downwards.
CCCCCGAGCCCGGATATATAAATGGTTTTGGAATCCGACCTCAATTTGAGGTCTAAATCCCCAAATTTCAATATTCTTAGGTTTTACCCAAAATTCCAAATTCCACAATGAAAACCCTAGATTCTAGGATGAAATCTTGTAAAAGGAAGTTAGGAAGTAAAGAAAATGAGTTAGAAATCACTTGCAAATATTTTTGAAAAGAATTGTGTTTGGAAAATCGCCTCTTATGTTTTTAGGTTTTGAAAAATGAGAAATAACAGAAAATCCCATTTAAATATACCCCTTTCAGGCCTCCACCGTAGACTGCAAAAAGGGGACCACGCCCGCGGAGCCCCACCGCGGACCGCACAAATGCGACCGCGATCGTGAAGCATCCACTGCGGACCGCGCTAAGGTGACCGCGGGTCGCACTGGCCGGTTCAGAGATTGCACTTCTCTGAACCTATCGCGAGGCTCCACCGTAGACCGCACAAAGGCATTTGCTGACCGCGTTGGCGGGTTCAGAGATATGTGCATCTCTGAACCTGCAACAACCTGTTCTAACAGTAAAATGCCCAGGACCTACCCGAAACTCGCCCGAGCCCTTGAAACTCCAAACCAAATATGCACACAAACTCAAAAACATCATACGAACTTCTTCGTTTAATCAAATAACAAAAATAACATCATAAACAACAAATCAAACCTCAAAATCAATGAAATTTCTCTAAACCTCTTTAAACATCAAATTTTGCATTATTGATCCGGATCACGTCCAACCATGTCTTTTTCTTACCAACATTCACAGATAACACATATAAATCATATCGAACTTGTACCGGGCTCCAGAACCAAGATACGGGCCCGATACCACATGTTTCACATCAAATTCCATTTTCAAAGACCTTTATATTTTTCAGAAAATAATTTTCTTTAAAAATCATTTCTCGGACTTGGGACCTCGGAATTCGATTTCGGGCACACGCCCAAGTCCCATAATTTCCTACGGACCCTTCGGGACTGTCAAATCACGGGTTCAGGTCCGTTTACCAAAAATATTGACCAAAGTCAATCTTACTCAATTTTCAACACAAAGATTTCATTTTCATCAGTTTTTCACATAAACGGCATTCCGGCTACACGCCCGGGTTGCGCACGTAAATCGAGGTAAGATAAAACGAAGTTCTCATGACCTCAGAACAAAGATTTAGCTAAAAAAACACGGGATGACCTTTTGGGTCATCACAACAATCCAAATGAAAACTATAGGAAATGGTGAAGAATTATCAGAATATTTATTAACCCAAAGACTGGTAGTACAAATCATGAGCTTCTAAGAATTTAAAATTTACAAACTGGTACAAATAAATACACGATCAGTTTTAAAGTTACATAAACAGATTAGAAAAATCTAAAGCTACCAAGGACAAGTGGCGGATATATTCCAGAATGCACGAACATCTTCGCAATCAGCTCCTGACATCTTCAACAGCTCCACTCCAAAATCTGCACGCAAAGTGCAGAAGTGTAGTATGAGTACAACCGACCCCATGTACCCAGTAACTGTCTTGTCTAACCTCGTCGAAGTAGTGACGAGGCTTTTTAGTTAAAATATACGCACTGATAAAACCTACAATGTAAACTAGCAATAGAATGATACTACGCTATAACAGAAAAGAGTACCCGAGACAAATATGCATAGCAATAACTGAGTACTAGAAGAGATCTCAACTTAACATTTTCCAATATCTCGACCAATCGTTTTCGTAGAACGAAACCAATAACCACGGTAGTAACACCATAACATTCGTAGCGTGAGGAATGTACTCATATATCAAGTCAATTACACGGCAACACCTTTCGTGCATTTATCTCATCCTCACCAAATATGCGTATAACAATGCCAACCAGATGGCAAAAATGTCGATTATAGTAATGACATAGTAGGGAATACTCATGTAGGAATCTGAACGAGGATATACATATGGGGAACAATAATAATACTAGGCGGAAAGCATAGGAGTAATGACAATAATTAGGAAAGAAGAATATAAACTCCTACTGACTAGCATGGTGGAGGCCTAGATATAGATATAACAAATAAGAAGGGGACACGTGATCTTTATAAGTTAAAAAGTAGAGGAATAAATGATAACACAGTAGAAGGCATGTACTAAAATGAAACAAAACATATATGACATGGTATTTGCAAGTTAAGCAAGTAGAAGGTATGAGAAACACAACAACAATTGAGATAGAAAACAAGAAAAGAAGAGTAACGACAAGTCACATAAGAACCGTAAGTACAACAATAACAGCTAAAGGTAAAGACATGAACGTATTTGTCACAACCCAAACCGATGTGCCGCGATAGGGCCCTGGTACCTTAATCAATCGAGTACCAACATAACGTATCTTTCTTATTATATCAACATAGGTAAGTGGGCCAGAAGGAGTGTCATGAGATAGCTAGAGTAAACATGAGGGAATATCCGACATAGAACGACCCAACATAATATAGAAACTCATACTTGTGACATACGAGTCTATAAGGCCAATGTGATCCATTATATACTTAAAATATAGGCCGGCAAAGCCATACAAGTATCCGTATACATGAAAACTATCTACAAGCCTCTAAGAGTACACGTCCAAATCATACCGACCAAACAAGCAACTTTGGAGCAAACGGAGCGCACCAGCATCTTTCGCTGAGCTGATAGCCTACTTGGAGGACTCTCGACCTGTCTATCGAGACCTGCGGGCATGAAACGCAGCATTCCCAGGAAAAAGAGACATCAGTACAAATAATGTACCAAGTATGTAAGGAATGAAAATAAGTAAATAATAGGCATGAGAGAAACATGGAGTAAAAAACTCGACATGTATGTTTGAATAACTCTGTAAATCATGAAATACTCATAGTGTCATGCATATGCGTATGAATGTCATGTTGTGCATAGGCACATATGTTCATAACATCATCAAGCCTCTGAGGGAATCCCATCGCATCATCTCGGTCATTGTGGGCAAAATAATCAACGTATACCAGCTGATCAGGTGGTGGTGCGTATATAACGTCGTAACCTTTTTTCATATCCCATATACGTATATATACATATAAATACGCGTATATAATGCCATCTGGTAATGGTTCAATGCACATGTATAAATGAATTCAATGCATTAGAAGTACAACAATAAAATCTATCAGAACGTCATAAGACCATTATGTCTCTGATTAATATCATGAAATAAACTTTATCATTGTATGCATTTTCTGAGACCCATAAACAGACGATACAATAATAAGACATATGAGAATCAAGAGCATAGGAACCTCCTGTATTTCTATGAATAGATTCATTTATGGAAGTTATGCATTTGTTCGTTTCGTTTGTATAGTATGGATCATGCCAAATGAAAAGAAGGCATAACCTTAACATATCTGAGCCGATTCTCTTGAGGATCCTTCCAACACCCCTCAAATGCGAGAAAACATGTAACATCGGATCAAAATAGTGGAGAATCTGTATGATAATTTAGAGAAAGATTGCAACGTACTCCCTTAAAATTTTAAAATCTCACATCGCTAAGATACAACCTCGTATGAATTTTTGACGTAACTCACGTTGCCATTCAAATTCACATGATGTCTCTCTTTCAATTTGAGAAGTTTCTTTGAATTTGAGAAGTCTCTTTCGAGAGGTAACTCACGTTGCCATCAAATTTTTCTTGAATGATTTAGATATGCTTTTAAATTTTGGTGAATGTGGGCTCCACTTATGTGGTGACTTTGCCCCAAAAACTCTCTTAAAATGCCACCTTGTAATGAGAGTTAAGAGTCACTTAATTTCCCAAATCTTGCTGCCACGTTGGGGTTCAAGGTCTTCCAAAAGCTTTTAATAAGTTATCGACCAATTTCTTAATAACTTGTTAATTTCCCATTAACCAATACCCCACATAATTAAGAATTATCTCAACTTACTTAAAATACTACCTACTTTTAACATACTTTATACACCTTACTATTATGGTCACGTAGTATCTTGTATGACACTAGTCCATAAATACCGGATATTTTACCTCGGGCCGTATTTTGTCCCACCATGTCAAACTTTGACGAAATTCATTTTTATGAACTTGCTTACCCTCTCACCTTAACGAATTTACTCATCACGTGTTTAAAGTAGCATAATTCTTATAATCTTAAAACAATCTCATTCCAGAACTTAGGTCGATTAACTTACAGCGAAACTTTAACGTACGAAAATGCGAGATATAACATCTCATTTCCGAACTTATCTTAATTTACATATGGCTTACTTCCACGTACAAAAACATGGGGTGTAACAGTATCTACAAGGAAAGGATATGACGACATAATGCATGTCCCTCGTCCTCACTTGCACGGAAACACCCTTCATGCCACAAACTCGTGATAACATAAAATCATGCTAATATAAATGCAATGGCACGACATGACCCTACATGCTTTTACTCTCAAATAAAATGGCACGATATCACCCTTTGTGCTTTTACTCTCAAATGAAATGGCACTGCATCACCCGTCGTGCTTTACACTCACATAACATGACACGACATCACCATTCGTGATTTTACTCTAAAATGATATGGCACGGCATCACCGTTCATGCTTTATACTCTCCCTCACATGATAATATATATAATGGCACGACATCACTCGTCGAGCTTTACTCCCTCCCTCACATGATTATATATATATATATATATATACATATATATACATATATATATAATGACACGACATCACCTTTCGTGCTTTACACTCTTCTTTACCAAGCATATGCATATCAATATCAAACAAGGTAGGAAGCATAAATAACGTCAAGGAGAGTGTTTATATGAATATTCCAAACGAACCCCATTCACAACTTTCAAGCCAATAATAGTTCAATAAACCCCCCAAGAACCTTATTATTCGAGTATTTCAACAAATCTCAAGAATGATCTACAATATGGCCATAAAATCTAACATCTCAAGAATACCGGCCGTAGCAATGTATTAATGATAAAGCATAATGATGACCGAAACATCAATGTTTTCTCAAATTTCCTTAAAATTTTGATCAAGTTATAATAAACTAAATCATGGTTTCTAACATTTAATTATATATTCTTAGTATCTATGAGTCAAGTAAGACATGAAGCAAGTAGGTGTGATAACCCAAGGGATCATTTTATGAAGTTAGACCCCGTTCTAGGCCTAATATCCCTAAAAGGTTAATTTAAATACCTCGATTTGCGTGTGCAGTCCGGGCGTAAAAACGGAAAGCTTTTATGTGGAAATATAAGAAATAATATTTTTTATAGATAAAAATTTGGTTTTAGTTGACTTGAGTCAACATTGAGTAAACAGACTCGGATCTGTGTTTCGACAAACCCGGGAGGTCAGCAGTAAAATATGGGACTTGGACGTATGCCCGGAATTGAATTCCGAGGTCCCAAGCCTTAGAAATTAATTTTTGAAAGAAATTGTTTTGCAGAATTATTAATGAAATAAAGAAATGAATTAATGTTTGAAACTGTTGGTATCAGGCCCGTATTTTAGTTATTGTTATGATATTTAAGTCTTGTCTGCAAAATTTTGCGAGAATCGAAATTTATTTGACGTGATTCGGATGTCCGGTTGATAAATAGTGAACTTTAAGTGTTCTTGAGAAAAATAATGAGTTTTGAGGTTTAGTTCATAGTTTTACATGTTATTTTCATGATTTGATCGCATGAGCAAGTCCGTATGATACTTTTGGACTTGCGTGAATGTTTGGTTTAGAGCTCCGAGGGCTCGGGTGAGTTTCAAATAGGTTTGGGTTGAATTGCGCTCGTTCTTTCTTATGCTTCGACGTCGTTTCTTCAAGCATAAATGATATCATATTGAACAAATGAGCTCCGATTTCTGTTTTGAATGAAGGATTAGATTCGTATCGTAATTACGGCCCCGTAATGAAAGAATCATCGAATTTAGACACGTATGAGAATTTTGTGCGCATTTTACTAAGGTTGCCAGATTTTTCAGGTTAATTACGAAACTGCTATTGATGGCGTATTAAAAACCTGCACTATTTGCAAATATTAAAACCTACATATCCTCTTCATTATAAGATCAAATTGAGTGATTCAAAAGCCTAACTTGATTAGAATTTCACAAGAAATTCATTGGAGACATAAAATTTGAGTTTCATGATCGTTTGGCATGAGAAACGAGACAAAATAGCTGACAGAAAAATATATATAAAACGGACAGACTTCTTCTTCTTCAAATTTTTGAACCCCACAACCCTAGGAACGAATTTATTCACCATATCTCTTCCCCAAGTCATAGGTAATTAGTTCAAACATTTACTCTTTCATTTACTCATTATTTTTCATCACTTTTAAATCAAGAACTAAGAATTTTCATGGTAAAAATTGAGGGTTTGGGTAGAATTAGGGAATTTTGTAAAAATAATATCTTTAAATCGCATTGAGGTCGGATTTCGAATTTAATTGTATATTGGGGTTTGAGGCTGAATGGGTAAACGTAATTTGGTCCGAACCCCGAGTTTAGACCAAGCAGGCTCGGGGTCGGGTTTTCACTTTTTTTTTAGAAAACTTAGGAAAAATTATATTTTTTCAAAAATGTTAGTTCCTTTAGCATTAGTTAATTATATTAAGTTAATTGTGATTAGATTCGAGCAAGTTATAGGTGAATTCAAAAGGAAAAGCAATAATTGAGCAGTGTTTGGTCTAACTTTGACTTGAGGGAATAGGACTCCCCACTTGTTTGCTATGTGAAATGCATGGGAGTGGTGTATAGGTAAGGTGACGAGTTGAGGTAAGTGTTTGGTCTAACTTTGACTTGAGGGAATAGGACTCCCCACTTGTTTGCTATATGAAATGCATGGGAGTGGTGTATAGGTAAGGTGACGAGTATCTATGCACCACCAAAATTATTTGTTAAACATGATCCCTTCTCTGTTCCCAACTTAATTGGTGTTTGTCTTAATTGTTATATGTTCATTGTTATTTCTATGACTATTTGGACTTACTATTTTGTTGTCAGATATTGTTGTGGTTATATTGGAAAGAGTATCGATTGTTTTAGCTGGTTTCCTTGTGGTATAGAACGGTTGGGAGGTTTTGCATTATTTTTACGAATTATATATATATATATATATTTACGTTCCTGTTTGTTTTGTTTTGATAATATTGAGGAAGTTGTAAGAGATGCAGTTTAACTGTTTCATAATTGTTGAGGTTCACGTGGTTATTAGGTTTCATTGAGTTATTTCCAATTGTTGTTGTAAATGTATTAACAGTGTTGGCTGTTCTCTTGATTTTATCATGGTATATAAAGACTGAGATGGATTGACAACGTTACTATGTTTACATATATTCTGGTTGGTTTTATTGTGAAATGATATTGGTTAAAGCTTACGAGCTCTATGGTTTTCTGTTTGAAATTGTGGAAATAACAGTATTGTGAAAGGCTTAGCCTGAATTGTGAAATTCTTTATAAATAAATTGATATGATCTGTCTGGTAGGAGCGGGTTGCGCGCCGCAACAAGTAATGATAAGGGTGGACAGGTGGTATCAGGTTGCACGCCGCAATAGGAGCAATAATGGTGATATATTTAGGGAGGAGCAATAAGGATGGACATGTGGGAGCGGGTTGCACGCCGCAACAAGGAGATGTAACGACCTGGCCGGTCGTTTTGGGGAGTTAGCGCCCCGATCCCCTGATAGCTGTTCCTCCCTTGTCTTATTAGGTTAATGGAATGAGTCGGAGCGTTGAGTGATGAATTGGAGTGTTTTTGGACATATAGTCCTTTAAGGTGAGATTTGACCTTAGAAATTGGGCCGGAGCGGGAGTTGTGTGAAGACGGATCCGGAATGGAAATCCGTTGACTCCGCCAGCTCCGTTGAGTGATTTCAGGGTTGGGAGCATGTTCGGAATGTGTTTTTGAGGCCAGACGTAGATTTAGGCTTGAATTGGCGAAAGCTAGAATTTTGGCGATTTCGGCCGATTGGTGAGATTTTGATATCGGACTCGGAATGGAATTCCGTAAGCAACAGCAGGTCCGGAATATCATTTATTACTTGTGTGCAAAATTTGAGGTCATTCGGACAAGTTTAGACGTGGTTCAGCGTCGGAAGTGAATTCTTGAAAATTCCTAAGTTCCTAGGCTTGAATCTATGTATTTTTGGATATTGTGATGTTAGGGGACGTGTTTTTAAGGCTCGACTAAGTTGGAATGAGGTATTGGGGTCAGTTGGTGGTTTTGGTTGAGGTCCCGGGGGCCTCGGAGTCGATTCAGACGTTTAACGGGAAGTTTGGAAAATTTCAAAGTGCTGAACCAGACCTGTATCTAGTGTTCCACACCTGCGATAGAATTTCCGCAGGTGCAAGCACGCAGGCGCGGGACTTATGCCGCAGGTGCGATGCCCCAGTGGCTTGGTCAGGGATCGCAGGTGCGACCTGGGCTCCGCAGGCGCGGAACCGCAGGCGCGACCTTCCTATCGTAGGAGCGGTCCTAGTGGCCTGGTCAGGAATCGCAGGCGCGACCTGGGCTCCGCAAGCGCGAGCTTTCTATCGCAGGAGCGGTCCCGGGGCTTTAAGATTTTCCGCACATGCGATGATTATTCTGCAGGTGCGGGACCGCATGTGAGGTTAAAAGGAACGCAGTTGCGGAAATCCCTGTTCATATTCTAAAAATCCGAGGGTTATGTTATTTCACCATTTTTGAGTTGTGGGAGCTCGGGAGGGGCGATCTTTGAGAGTATTTTCACGTGGGTAATCGAGGTAAGTGATTTTCTACCACTAGAGGTTAATTTCCGCGTTCCTAATCTTAAATCCCACCCTTAAATTCATGATTTTGAGTTAAAATTGGGGGGAAATGGAAGAAACTTTTTAGACCTGATTTTGGAGTTTTGATGGGGTAATTAACCTCCGATTTGAGAGATTGTCATATGGTTAGACTCGTGAGCGAACACGGGTTCAGAAAATATAAAATTTTCCCGATTCCGAGACGTGGGCCCGAGGGGCATTTTGGGTAAATTTTCTAATTTTGCGCAGTAGTTCTGAATTAATTAGTTNAGCGCGTGCACGGGATATTTTCACTGAAGTTCCTTATTTCTTTCTACATAATGTTTCCTTTTCCAACTCTATTGTTACTGCTATCATTTAAATTGCATAACTTAAGATTTATCATGGTAAATTGATTTCTAACCGATTTTCCAATCGTTACTATTCTTTGAAATTGATTTAATGATCTTTCTTCGAGATTTCCAACCGGTTTTTCCTCAAACCCTTAAAACTACGTTATATTGGAGATTTACTTTATATTACGTATAGACACATAGGGATTGCGGGCATAAACCTGAGCCTTTCCCTCATTCTGCATTGCATACAGGGATTGCGGGCATAGACCTGAGCCTTTCCCTCATTTGCATTGCATACATAGGGATTGCGGGCATAAACCTGAGCCTTTCCTTCATTCTGCATTGCATACAGGGATAGCGGGCATAGACCTGAGCCTTTCCCTCATTTGCATTGCATACA
>ML267012.1:2975-44437 GCA_005239495.1 Nicotiana undulata | reverse complement strand
CCCAAATTGGGGTTGAATCACCCAAAAATCCCAAAAACCTAACACTACCCCAAAACCTAATTTCCCACTTGATTTTATGATTTTAGACCGAGTTTTCTAGTGATTAATGATGGAAAATGGAAGAAGACGATGTAGGAAACACTTACCCAAAGGTTTATTGAAGGTTCCTAGCTTGGGGGTCGACAATGGAGGTGGGAGGGGGAGAAGAAGGCTGAAAATGGTGAGTTCCCGTATGGAGTATTCTGTTTTTAGGACTTGAAATAACTGGGCGATTTTGTCCTCTGCGATCGCGGAAAAGGGGCTGCGATCGCAGAGCTTGAAGTTGTGCTACAAAGCGATCGCAGAAGGGGGAATGCGATCGCGGAAGGGAACGGACCAGGCGTTTGCGATCGCAGACGAAACTATGCGATCGCAGAGAGATACTACCCAGCCCCCACCTGACTCCACTGACACGCTATGCGATCGCGAAAAGCGGGAAGCGATCGCGGAGAGCATCTGGGCATAAGTCTGCGATCGCGGAGGTAAACGTGCGATCTCAGAGAACAACAATTTGTTTCCCCCAATTTAGCCTATGCGATCGCGAATCAATAGTTGCGATCGCAGTGAAGGAAACACCAGACACCAGCAAAAATGCAATTACACTAGAGTTTCTAACTTGAAACCACCCCGTTAGCCACCCGAAACTCACCCGAGCCCTCGGGTCTCAAAACCAAACACACACACGCCTACCAATACATCCTACGGACTTGTTCAAGCTTTTAAATCATCAAAATATCATCAAAAACACGGAATTAAACCTCAAAACTCTTAGAAATTTCTTAAACTTCATAAACTTCTAAATTTCCCATTTTTAATCCGAATCACGTCATTTCAAGTCCGTTTTACACCAAATTTCACAGATAAGTCACATAACATATAATAAACCTTTTCCGGGCTCCGAAAATGTAATACGGGCCTNTCGAGGTGAGACTAACAGAGGCTCTCGGAGCCTCGAAACACAGATATAGCTTAAATTACGTAAGATGACCTTTTGGGTCATCACAACCTCGGTGTCGCCTGCGTGGACTGAAGGATACTCCCTCTATCAGTGTCCACTGGGTCCGGCTCCGTAATCTGCACAACATAAAGAAGTGCAAGTGTAGCATTAATACAACCGACCCCATGTACTGAGTAAGTACCGAGCCTAACCTCGGCGAAGTAGTGACGAGGCTAGACACGACAATAACAAATTACATGCACAGTTCTACAATGTATAGCAGGGAATAGCAGGGAATAAACAACTAAGTACGACAAGACAGGGGACAAATAATGGGGAAAACAAGGGAGAACAATAATGAATCACCGAGCAAGGCAACAATATAGAAGAGTAAAGTCAACAGGAAGTAACAACACAAACAAATATGTACACGCCATCCCCCTTCGTGATTTTACTCTCATCCTTACCAAAACAAGTACACGACATCACCCTTCGTGATTTTACTCTCGTCCTCACAATACAATAAATAAATAAAAGGGGCACGGCATGTTCCTTCGTGCTTTCAAATGTAAAATCATGGCACGACATCACCCTTAGTGCTTTTACTCTCTTCCTTACAATGCAATTGAATGAAATGAATACACGGCATCACTCTTCGTGCTTTACACTCTTCCTCACCCAAACAATAACAAAATAACAGCTTGGCAAGGAAATCAAAAGCAGGAACATGATTCATAATAATCCGGCAAGGGAAACAACAACCGAAATACTATCGTCCCGGCAAGGGACTCAGCTATAACCAATCTCATCCAAGTATATAACTTAATAAAAACAATCCTCAACTGAAAACAACTTATCACATGTCCTTTATCAAGTACTTTCAACAATTGAATAACTTCCAAAATGAAACCTACTTCATAACACCATGAATATCGAAGAAAAACATGTAATACATCAAAACCGACTTACGGGCATGCTTGACAAACAATATATAGGTACTCGTCACCTCACCTATACATTGAACATGATAAAAACAGGTAGCACATACGACTCAACACCTATTCCCTCAAGCTAAAGTTAGGCCAAACACTTACCTCGACTCCAAGAATGCAAATCAAGCCTCTAGCACCGCTTTTCCTCTCGAATCCGACTCCGAAACAACCGTATCTAGACATAATTGACTCAATAACATCAATAATTACTCAACAATTCAATTTCAAAGCCTAATTATTGATTTTCCAACATTCTTCCAAAAATTTCAAAAATTCGACACCGGGCCTACTTGGTCCAAACACGAGGTTCGAACCAAAACCCGATCACCCATTCCCCCACGAGCCTGAATATACAATTTGTTTTGAAATCTGACCCCAAAACGAGTTTGAATTCCCAAATATTCAAAAATCCCTAACTCTACCCAAAATCCCAATTTCTACCTTTGATTTTATGATTTTAGGCCTAGAATCTAATGATTGATGATGAAAATGGAATGAAACGAGTTAGAGATTACTTACCTAAGAGGTTATGGTAAAAGAACACTCCAAAGGTCGTCTATGGGGTTTAGGGAAGAAGAGGCTTTATGAATTTTTGAGGAATCCTGTAACGAACTTTCTGATTTTGGACCTAAAATATAACTGGGCATTTTTGCTCTATGCGATCGCGAAGAAGGGATTGCGATCGCATAGAGGACAGTTTATTTAACCCACCTCGATCGCGAAGAAGCCTGTGCGATCGCACAGCTCTACAGTCCCCACACTACGCGATCGCACTGAACCTCTGCTAGACCCCTCCCCCCCTAGCTCTCATATATATGTGCGGTCGCAGATCTACCTATGCGATCGCATAGAGTAACTGACTCCCCCCCCCCCTACGTAATGCTATGCGATCGCATAGTATTAAACCTTAGACACCAGAAGACAGCTAACACACAAGATTTTTCACCCCTTTTTCACTCCGACACCTACCCGAAACTCACCCGAGCCCTCGGGGCTCAAAATCAAATACACACACAACCTCAAAAATATCCTACGGACCTATTCGAGTAATTAAACCACCAAAAGTATCATCATAAACATCAAATTAAACCTCAAAATCTATAGAAAACTCTCAAAACTTCATAACTTTCAAATTCTTCATTTTTGTCCGAATCATGTCAAACTACGTCCGTTTCTTATCAAATTTCACAGATAACTCATATAACACATATTGAACCTATTCCGGGCTCCGGAACCATAATACGGGCCTGGTAACACAGGTTTCACGTCAAATCTCATTTTCAAAAACCTTTATATTTTTCAGAAAACAATTTTCTTTATAAAAATCATTTCTCGGACTTGGGACCTCGGAATTCGATTCCGGGCATACGCCCAAGTCCCATATTTTCCTACGGACCCTCCGGGGCCGTCGAATCACGGGTCCGGGTCCGTTTACCAAAAATATTGACCAAAGTCAACTTTATTCAAATAATCATTATAAATTCATCATTTTATTAATTTTCCACATAAAGGCTTCCCGGCTACGCGCCCGGGGCTGTGCACGCACATCGAGATGAGATAAACGGAGGCTTTCAGGACCTCGAAACATAAATTTAATTAAAATTACACGGGATGACCTTTTGGGTAATCACATCCAATAAATCAAAAAAGTTGAAGGGACGTCGAACAAGTACACCATACTATCCCTAATACAATTCCTTCTCCCATATTTCGATCCTCACTTTCATTTTGTTCATGACAAATTTCAATATGGGAATGAGCAATTGAAATTGCGAAATAATGTTAGTAATTTTCTTTATTAATACACTTATGGGTACAACTTTGAATATCTCTTGGTTGTTGTCTCAAAATCATGTTTCTTTATTTGAGATTTGAGTAGCGTACGTCTTTCTCGAATTATGAATGAACTCCTTGTGACGACTTGAGCTTCCAATAAGCATTTAGCAACACTTCAAATTGATAGAGACTGGAAAAACTTCTCTCAATATGTTCTAAGAAAAATATGTAAATAAATTTATGAAGATGGTGTTGCTCTCTGCACGTTTAATTTTATTGAAATCAATTTGCTCACCCAAGTAAAATGGAAGAACCAAAACATGAATAAAAACCCAAATCAATGACCGAGATTATATTTTTTTTCTTATTTTCTTTTCTTGTAATCCACAATTCTCATATGGAATTTAAACAACCATGATCTTGTTTACCCTAAAAACGAATAACAATCGAATTTATACGTGGTTTTAAGGATGCGTGATATAACTTAGCACAAATTGGGAAAAAGTATATATTAATATTGAAATTGATTGTAAAAGAAATAAATGCAAACCAAACGAATCAAATAGCTTTGGCCCTCGAGTTCTATCACCCTCGAACCTAGTGAAGATTCAACTGATATAAGAACAGAGTAACAAGATATTGAAAGTTAGAAGAAGGCAGTGTATTGCTTTGTATTGCATAAATATAATGTGTCTTACAAATGATTCGGACCCCCTTTATATAGTAGGGGAGTCCTACTCTTGATACAATTCTAAATACAGTAAGAAATATCATGATTAGCTAATTAATCTGCCTTTTCTTGTTACGTGCCGGGATTTTTGTCATGATCCTCGCTCGATTACGGATATTTTGGCTTTTCGCTATTTGACTCGGCAAACTTCCCTCGGTCTCGATCTTGGCCGATCTCGATTTTGATCGGTCTCTAGGTCACGAGCTCGGCAATCTAACTTCGCACCATGGTTCGATATAACACGAGGTTGAACCTTGGCCTATCATGTTCTAGTCTTGATTAGTCATACGAAGGGCAAGCCCGAGTTTGACCGTATATAAATAGTCCCCTCGTTTCTCAGAAAGAAGATGACGAGGAACTATATGAATTTTCGAGCTTCATCTCGATGTGTAATGATGTAAGCGACGAACCCGACTATGATGCAAGCGACGAATGGATATCGAAATGTCCCGTCGGTCTACTTACCAAGTCATTAAATGTCTGTCAGTTGCTAGTTGGACACTACCAGTTTTGAACCGTCACCAGCAACCTATAAGTACCCTAGATTTTTCTCATTCAAACATTTATATTCAGAGCTCTTCATACTCTTGCTTTTTTCTTCAAAAAATCCCTTTGCCTTACAACTTTCGCACCCAAATTTCTTGAACTCTCATCAAACCGCATACTATCTTAATTATCTTTTCTCTTGTTAATCAATGGCGAAACTTCCAAAACCCTACCGCAAAAGGAGGTTGCTTCTTCATCGCGATCTGCCGGTGGTGAGGCTGCGGCGGAACCTCACCTTGAGGAATTCGTTCTGGCAGGGTGCCCAACTGTCACTGATTTCAAGGTCGAAAAGACCTCCTCGGTATCGGGCCGATATGAGCCGGTCTTGAGGCACATATGCATTATCACCGAAGACCTCCTCGCCAAGGTTAAAGAGGACTGCAACTGAGATAAAAAGCATGTGGTAGTTCCTTTGCCCGAGGAATTGATCACTACCCACTTGGAGGGTTTCCTAAGTGTTTACACTTACCATTTCACGTTGGGTCCCTTAGACCCTGTCATCGTCGCCTTCTGCAAGAGGTACGACGTGACCCTTGACCAGATCCATCATTCCTTCTGGAGAATAATGATTCTCCTACGATTCTTCTAAGCAAATAGAGGTATGTCTTTTCACCCTCAATCACCTTATGTGCCTTTACAGTCCCCGACTCTATCAAGGAGGGCTGATCAAGATTGCTCGTGCTCGAGCATAGACGAGGCTCGTGGCTGAGGTTCGATGGGCCGATTTGTCCGAATAAAGACTTCGGACATGATCCCTGCTGAAGACATGCCGTTTCCAGAGAAATGAAACATGAATCGTGAGTAGTATTTCGCCTTGAATGTTCAATGTTGTTGTTTTAATTCTTATCTTCATTCCTCATCTATGTTTTTGGTATTGCAGTTGTGGCCCAGATGTCGGACCCAATTACAGAACTCAAGCAATGGGTCAAGGGCCTGGTGTCACAGAGACCATACTCCTAGCGTGCTTGGATGGAGTTATCAAAGGGTCGATGGGAGGTCCGCAATCATGGTAAGTTTCTTTCTCAGAATGGTTATCGTTTGGGCTTCTTCTCAAACTTACTCATATTTTTTCCTTTGTAGGCCTTGGGAAGGATGTTGCAATGAGGACCTCATCTGGTGACGAAGAAGTCCTTCCCCAACCACCTGCTCTGAAACAGGCCAAAGAGAAAAAAAGAAATGGGCTCCGAGTTCCGGGCTCGGAAAAGAGGAAGATACCGAGGAAGCGATTGGCGCATAAGCCCAAAAAAGCTGGGGGCCGAGAACTCTCACCGGAATCACTCAGTCGGTTGAGGAACCATTCTGATGAGGAAGAAGAAAAATATGAGGTGGTGTTTAGAGTAAGACGCGACTCTGAGATACCTCGAACTATGGAGGCCGTAGAAGAGGCAGTAGCGGAAGTCCCCGAGAGGTTCGAGAGAGACCTGGGGCGTCGCTTCTCGAGCTGTGGAAGATATCCCAAGGGATTATATCAGAGTGATTGACATTTTTGGCTCCCTTCAAATTTCGGGCGCCATGATTCGTGCGGTCGGCATGTTAGAAAGTCGTTATTACGAGGGGCCTCAGGGGGTGACCGACATCCACTACTTCTTAGATGGATATGAGTCTACCACTTCGGAAGATGTCGCCTGACTTGGTGACTTGATGGTGCCAAATAAAGTATTGTCATCGGGTGCTACTGGGTCTCCATTGAGCCCAAAACTGGTAGGTCAATTCCCGACCCCAAGTGCTGACCCCGACCACAAGCAGTCGATAACTTTTTCTGTCCCCGAGGATGCCTGAGTCTTTTTTACCCCTGTGGGGGTTGTTAGCTACCTCACATGCTTGGTGACCGAGGAATATCAAGCCGTGATGAATGAGGCGCCTTGCCTATTTAGTGAGGCCCAAAATGCTCTGAACCAGGTAAGTTCGAGGGTCACTTCTTTATTTATTTTAAACTTGAAGTCGTGAATAATTCTAACATCTTTCTCCATGTTTGCAGGCTTCAGTGTTGCATTACGAAGCTTTCTTCTAGAAATGGGAGAAGCACGAGGTTGAGGTCCGAGAACTCACTGAGAAGGGGGATACTTACAAGATTCTGAGTGAGAAGCTTCTAGCCGATTTAGAAGCGGCTCAGAGTGAGCGTGTCGAGATGTCCGAGCAGATATTTCGAGTTCTTCATGATAGTGAAGATGAATTGGAGATAGTAACTAATGATCTGATCCTAAAGATCCGGTAGAGGCTCAAACAGATCGGACAGCTTCATACGCAGGTAGATGCGATATAGGCTGAGGTTGAAGCATTCAAAAAGAACATGGACATTTTAGCCTCGAAAAAGAAAACCGTCTAAGCACAATTGGAGTCGGTTGAGACCCAGCTCCAAACTACAAAAGAGAAGGCCTCGGTGCAGGTCGAGAAGATCAATGAGCTTCGATAGCAGTTGGACTTGGTTGTTTCTAATAAGGCAAACTTGGCCAATAAACTTGAAGTGGCTAGATCTGAGGTGGTCGCGGCCAACACCAAAGCTGATGCTAAAGTGGCCCAGTTTAAGGTCGATGTCGAGTCCTTCCAGGTGAAGGTCAAGAGCATATCAGATTGTGCAAATTGGAAATCTTGGAGGTAAGCCCTCGAGGGAGTTCATGCTTAGGGATTCGATATTATGGCCGAAATCGAGAATGCCAAAGCAAAGGAAGCTAGGGCCCGGAAGCTAGCCTTTCTTGAGGAAGACTCCGAGAGCTTGAGCGAGTCCGAAGATGGGGAAGATCCCAAGGATGAAGATTCTACCTCCGATGAAGACCAGGCCACTTAGGCCTTTGTATTCTTTATTTCTTTTGAATCTTTTTTTAGGTTGGTTTGCCGATGTAAATTTTTGTATTAGGCCGATCTGGCCTTTGTAAAAAAATTATTGTGTATATATATATAGGCTTTACTTCCCTTTTAGGCTCTCAAATTTTTCCTTTGCTTTATTATTTGTATTCACAAAGGTTGAAATACCTTAGCATGAAACAATAAGGTTGTGTTCGAGGGTTCGAACAAACCTTGCCTTTCTGGGTAAAGGCGTTGTTGGGGTTCGATGTTACCAAAATCCCCCCCCCCCCCCCCCCCCACCCTCTATCCCCATGAAAATATCTTAAGTTTATTACTTTACCGAGGGTAGCCTTTAGAATCGGTTGTGAAAGAACTTTTTATTTTCCGAAGGCCTATTTTTGTTACTGATTTCGGACGTCTCCGAGCTGTGTTAAATTGGCCGTAACCTTTTGGTTCGGGAGCTGACCATTGGTATTGTTTTCCCATTTTATCCGGGCTTGCCCGAGATAATAGTCCCAGAGTGGGATGGCCGCGGCCTTTAGAAATCGGGGAGTTGCTTAATAGGTATTTTGCCCCCGAGGCCCAATGACCCAGGCTGTTTGAGTTGGACGGCAATCCCCGAGTGATGGAGTGGTCATTTGTATTCCGGTTAAGTATTACCCTTGGGCTAGTTACTTTCGGAAGTACGAAGCTCTTTTGAGGGGATGTAAAGAGGAAAATTTTAAAACATAAGATGTTTGCAAGGAAAGTACTTCTCTTTATTCTCGATCAAAACAGTCATACTTGCATACATGTTTATGCTAGGGCTCAAGAAATCTACGTGGGCATGGTTCGTTTTGACCGTTTGTCCCTTATAATAAATCCTATCTATCGAAACCCTTCCTTTATGAAGTAGTTACCTCGCTACAGTTGATATTCGAAGATAACGCATATCCGAGGGTAGCCCCCCAATATTCGAGGTTGATTACAAAGGAACTTCATATATTGTTGAGTTGATCTTCGGTGCTGATTCGTAATCAAGCTTGATTCTAAGTTAGCATGATTTTATTGTTGCATTGTTAAAAACTCGCCGAAAAACCCACTTGGGACAAAAACAGTCTAAGGGAAAAAGAGTGCAACACGTGCTTTCAAACCTAAAGACTTCATGTCGTTCGCCAAAAAACCCATCGTCGTTTTTTGTTGACCACCTGCAAGTGTTAGTCTGAAATAAAAAAGAAATGAAAAGGGGTCGTACCTTTGCAGTAATATAGTTCTAGGTGATATATGTTCCAATTGCTCGGTAGTTGTTCTCCACTTATCGTTCCGAGCTTGTAGGACTCTTTTCTAGTGACCTCGATAATCTTGTACGGTCCTTCCCAATTCAGACCCAATTTCTCTTATTTCGGATTTCGGGTGTTAAGGGTGACTTTCCTTAGCACTAAGTCCTCCACATTAAAAGATCGTAGATTGGCTCTTCGATTATAGTATCTCTCGATCCGTTATTTTTTGGCGGCTAATCGGACGAGGGCGGTTTCACTCCTTTTATCAAATATTTATAGGCTCGTATTCATGGCCTCGTCATTTGATTCCTTTGTTTCATATCGGAACCTGATACCCGGCTCTCCGACTTCAACCGGTATTAGAGTGTCACCGCCATAAACTAACGAGAATGGGGTAGCCCCGATGCTAGATTTCGAGGTTGTGCGGTATGCCCAAAGAACTTTGGGTAGAATTTCCTTCCACTTTCCTTTGGCGTCGGTTAGCCTCTTCTTAAGATTTTGGATGATGGTTTTGTTGGTTTCGACTTTCCCTTTCCCTCTAGGATGATAAGGTGTTGATGGGATTCTTTTGATCTTATGGTCTTCGAGAAATTTGGTTACTTTGTTGCTGATGACCCGTTTCCCATTATCACACACAATTTCGGATGGCATTCTGAATCGACATATGATGTGGTCCTAAATGAAGTCGACGACTTCCTTCTCCCTAACTTTATCAAAGGACTATGCTTCAACCCACTCAGAAAAATAGACAGTCATAAATAAAATAAATTGAGCTTTACCTGGTGCCCATGGAAGAGGGGCGACGATGTCCATTCCCCACTTCATGAATGGCCATGGTTACAAGACCGAAAGGAGTGGTTCCCTAGGTTGGTGAATCATCGGTGCATGTCTTTAGCATTTGTCGCATTTTCGAACTAACTCTTTCGCATCTTTTTCCATGTCGATCCAGTAATAACCGTCTCTAATTACCTTTTGGACCAATGATTCGGCACCAAAATTATAACGACCCAATCGGTCGTTTTGAGCTCTAGCTCATCATTCGGCGTTTTGAGGTCATGATCAGCTTCATTTCGGGTATTATGACTTATAGGCGTGGTCGGAATTGAATTTCGGGAAGTTCGGAGTCAATTCAGAAAGAAAAGTCTCATTTCGGAAAACCTTAAGTTGGAAGAATTGACTAAGATTGGATTTTTGAGTAAACGACCTCCGAATCAAGGTTTGAAGGTTCCGGCAGGTGTGTATGATGATTTCGGACTTGGGCATATGTTCGAATCAGGTTTTGGATAACCCGGGAGCATTTCGACATATATTCTGGAAGTTGGCATTTTTTAAAGAAGTTCATAAATTTGGGATGAAGTGTGTTTTAGTGTTATCGATGTCCGTTTGGGAATTCGAGTACGGGAATAGCTTCGTATGGTGATTCTGGTATTGGGAGCACGTCCGCAAATGGATTTGGAGGTTTGTAGGTTATTTTGGAGTCATTTGGCTAAAGTTAGAATTTTGAAGGTTTTTGAGAAATTGAACCGGAAGTGAAAATTTTGATATCGGGGTGGGATTCTGATTCCAGAAATTGGAGTAGGTCCATAATTTTGAATATGACTTGTGTGCAAAATTTGAGGTCAATCGGACGTGATTCGGTAGGTTTCGGTATCAGATGTAGAAGTTTGAAATTTCAAAGTTCATAAAGATTGAATTGGGTTGTGATCCATTGTTTCGATGTTATTTGATGTGATTTGAGGCCTCGAGTAGGTCCGTGTGATGTTATGGGACTGAGTTATGTGATTAGACGGGGTCTCGGGGGGCCTGGGGGTGTTTCGGGGGTGGTTTCGGATTGAATTTGGGTGAACAGTTGCTGCTGGTTTGCTGTATCTGGTTTCCTTCTTCACGAACATGTGGGGAGTTCCGCGTTCGCGAAGAGGAAAGTTCAAGGCTGCTGGATTTGGCCTTCGCGAACGCGAGGTGGTGGTCACGAACGCGAAGGGGTTGGCTTAGTCTACTACGCGAACGCGGGGCTTGGTACGCGAACGCGTAGTTGTGGGAGTAGGGAGCTTCGCGTACACGTCGAAGGGAACGCGAACGCGAAGAAGGAAAATCAGGGGCGAAGCTGGTTGTGCTTCGTGAACGCGAGGGCATGGACGCGTTCGCGATGAAGGTCGCCTGGGCAGTGTTCTTTTAAAAAATCGAGGCTTTGGCTCATTTGCACTTCATTTCTTCCATAGGAGGCGATTTTGGATCAATTTTGGAGTGTCATTTCTAGAATCTTCTATGGGGTAAGTGATTTCGTCCCATTTTTGAGTTAAATACTTGGATTAAGAGGGTGTTTGGATGGGCTTAAAAGCTGGTCAAACTAGCTTTTAAGCACTTTTTTATTAAATGGAGTGTTTGGCAAAAAAAAAACTGCTTAAAAAAAGCCAAAAGCAAGAAGTTGGTTGATCCCAACTTTTTTTATTTTGGCTTAAAAGCCATTTTGGTTTGACCAATAAAATTACTCTTTTGTCCCTTATAAGTTTTTATAATACTAAAATTATCCTGAGTCAAAGAAACTATTAAGCTCCAACACTTTTATCCAAACATGCTGCTTATTTATAAAATAAGCTCCAGCACTTAAAAGCCACTTTTTTTAAGCCAATCGAAACGGGCCCTAAATACATATTTTAACATGGAAATTCATGGAAAATTAGTGAAAACTTGGGGTTTTAATAGAAAACCTAGAAATTAGTTTTTTTGGATTTTGACCACGAAATAGGACATGGGATTTGGAATAAATTACATATTTGAGTTCGTGAAGCTATGGGTAATGTTTGTCTTCGAAAATTCGGAATCCAGGCACGTGGGCCCGAGGGCAATTTTTTCAACTTTTCAAGCGGAGTTGGGAATTCATACAAATTGAATTGTTATAAGTATTAGAGTATATTTTCATTGGTTTGCCCGTTATTTGGATAGTTTTGGGGCGTTGTGCATCAATTTGAGTCGTCGGAAGGGCTTGGAAGCCGGTTATGAAACTTTGGAGCGAGGTAAGTCTCCTTTCTAACCTTGTAAGAGGGAATTGTCCCCATAGGTGAAAAAATTAATTATGTGTCATTATTTGTGGGGGATACATACGCACGAGGTGACGAGAGTCCGTGCGTAGCTACTATTATGCTTAGGTCCAGGTAGTCAAGGACCCAAAAGCATGCTTTACTTGCCGAACTTGTGACTTTACTGATAAATTTAAGATGATTAAATCATATCGAATTTGGCAAATGAATTTCTAAAAAGATTAAACACCATCTTTTTGACCATTAAAAGAGAAATTGTCATATCTTTGGGTAATAGTTTTCCCGATGTAGTCGGGGTTGACTTTTTGAATGTGTATGTTTATGTGTAACCGTGTCGCAAATATATTCCGCGAGTGGGTTGACTGTTTCCACTACTCTCATGGGAGCGGGCCATACGCCACGGCAGGTTAATAGATGCATCTATGGTTCACATCGTTCGACCCTCGGCAGTGCACATTTTATTATTGTTGGTTCGGGCCGTTCGACCCTCGGCAGTGCACATTTTCTTATTGTTGGTTCGGGCCGTTCGACCCTCGGCATTTCCTGCGCATGATATTTGTTGGATACCATGTGATTTGAATTGTTTAATTGCCTTAAGATATAAGTTGTTAACTGAGATGACGGAAACTAGGATTTAAATTTTATGGAAGAAGTTGTCCTTTCCTGTTGCTATTTGTTATTTGATAATAACATCCATGTTTGACATCACACTTGATTATATTAATTTGACCTCTAGTAAGTGTCAAAGTCGGCCTCTCGTCACTACCTCTTCGAGGTTAAGCGGGATACTTACTGGGTACACGTTATTTTCGTACTCAAACTACAGTTGCTGTGCATTTTTTGCTCAGGTACATGTATATCTATTGGCGCCGTGGCATGGTTGATATGGGGACTTAGGTGGGCTGCACCTCTCGAGACGACCCGTAGCCAGCAGAGTCTCCTTCAGAGTATTGAGTTGTACTTTCTTTACTGTCCCATTTGTATTCCGGACGATTATTGTATTTCATTTGGGTTTTCTTAGAAATTGCTCATGCACTTGTGACACCGGGTTTTGGGATGACTTTGGGATGTATTTGTTAATTGAATTGTTAAAACATCATTATTTACTCAGTAAATTTTATTGATTATTATACAATAAAATGAAAAGTAACGATTTCAAAATACTAAAATAGGAATTTAATTAACTATTGAGTGTTGGCTTGCCTGACAGTGGTGTCCGGTGCCATCACGACCTTGATGGATTTTGGGTCGTGATAACGTGGTATCAGAGCCCTAGGTTCTCTTAGGTCTCATGAGTCATGAGCAAGTCTAGTAGAGTTTTGCGGATCGGTACGGAGACGTCTGTACTTATCTTCGAGAGGCTACAAGGCTGTTAAGAACACTTCCCTTCTTGATTCTCCATCATGCGATTTGATTCCTTTGAGGCTTATGCCATCGCTTCTTTCCTATTCGATCTTATGCGGTGCGAAGCGTTTGAGGGAAGAATTCCGATTTTCAAATACTCTATGTATTTATTTCTCCAATCCCAGGTCAAGCTTGTGGAGTTTATCTTGGCGTGGCCTTCTTCGACTACTGACCTCATGAGTTGCACGACGACCCCCGAATTGAGCTCGTTGTCCTCGACTGATGAGCCTAAGTTTGCGAGGCCGTCGGCCTCACTATTTTGATCTCGCGGGACATGTTGTAAAGTCCACTCATTGAATCGGTGCAAAGTTACTTGTACCATATCCATGTATCTTTGCATTCGTTCTTCCCTAACTTCAATGGTTCAATTAACCTGATTCACCACGAGGAGGGAGTCGCATTTGGTTTCGATAACCTCTGCTCCCAAGCCTTTGGCTAGTTCAAGACCTGCAATCGTGACCTCATATTCAGCCTCGTTGTTAGTCAATTTCACAATTCTAATAAATTGTCTAACCACGTTGCCTATGGGCTGCTTTAGTACGATGCTGAATCCGGACCCTTTTGCGTTCGAAGCACCGTCCGTAAAGAGGATCCAGATTTCTGAAGACGTACCCGAGTTTACCAACAGTTCTCTTTAAACCTCAAGTACTAAGAACGACGTGAAGTCAAGCACGAAGTCTGCCAAAATTTGAGACTTAATGGTTGTTCGGGGTCGATATTCGATATCATACACGCTGATTTCTACGGCCCACTTGGCCAACCATCCCGAAATCTCGGGTGTGGATAAGTAGTTACAACACATATGGGGTGACATTGGAAGTACGATTTTAATTTCCAAGAGGCGCTTATCAAAGCGAGCGCCAACTTTTCTAGGTGGGGATACGTAGTTACGGCCTCATCTAAAGTCCGACTAACATAACAAATAGGAAATTACGTACTTTGTTCTTCCCGGACTAGGAATCCACTTACCGTTATCTCCGATACTGCCAAATATAAGTACAATTGTTCGTCTCCCCTCCGCGTGTGAAGTAGCGGCGGGCTCGATAAGTATTGTTTAAGCTCTTCCAAGGCCTCCTGGATTTCGGAGTCAACGTGAAGTTATTCTTCTTATTCAGCAACGAGAAAAATCAATGGCTCTTATCGGAGGACCTCAAGAAGAATCGCCCCAGGGCGACTATGCGCCCGGTTTACCTCTGCATGACCTTTACGTTGTCTACTATTGTGATGTCCTCGATAGCTTTGATCTTGTCGAGGTTGATCTCGATTCCTCGATTGGATACCATGAATCCGAGAAATTTGCCTGACCCGACCTCGAACGTGCATTTTTCTGGGTTAAACTTCATGTTGTATTTTCTCAATATACCGAAGGTTTCTTGCAAATGCTTCAAATGGTCCTTTGCTCGCAGGACTTAACTAATATGTCATCAATGTAAACTTCCATAGATTTCCCTATTTGTTCGAACATCCGGTTTACTAGGCGTTGATAAGTGGAACCAACATTTTTTAATCCAAATAACATTACATTATAGTAGTAGGTACCATATTTAGTGAAAGAGGTCTTTTCCCAATCATCCGGGGTCATTTGTATTTGGTTATACCTGGAATAGGCGTTGAGAAAATTGAGGATCTCGTGGCCGGGCGTGGCATCGATTATACAATCGATATTAGTCAAAGTAAAAGAATCCTTGGGGCTTGATTTATTTAGATATTTGTAATCTACACACATTCTAAGTTTGTTTCCTCTTTTAGGGACTACTACTATGTTCTCTAGCCATTTAGGGGTATTTTACTTCCCGGATGGACCCTATTTTAAGAAGCTTGGTTACCTTGTCTTTGATGAAAACATGATTGATCTCGGACTAGGGTCTTCTTTTTTGCTTCACCAGATGGAACTTTGGGTCCATGCTTAGTTTGTGGGTGGTTATTTCCGGTGGGATCCCTGTCATGTCGAGATGGGACCAAGCAAAACAATCCATGTTAGCTATAAGAAATTAATACGTTTTTTCTGAGCTCGGGAGTTAATCTTGTCCCCAGGTATACCTTTCATTCGGGTAGATGTTCGATTAGTATGACTTGCTCCAACTCTTCGACTGTTGGTTTGGTAGCGTCGGAGTCATCGGGGGCTATGAAGGATTGAGGGACCCCATAATCATCATCTTCATCAGTACCTTGGGTCTCTAGTTGGGTCTAGGTCGGCGTCTGTGAATGCTATTTGGCCTCCTGTTTTCCCTTCGAATTCGATCCCTTCGTCGATGAGAGTGCCGACACTGGAATTACTCAGTCAATGGCAAACATTTTCCGCGCGACGGGTTGCTCCCCATAGATTGTATTGATTCCCTCTGGTGTCAGGAATTTTAAAACCTAGTGAAGGGTCAAGGGAACTGCCCTCATGTTGTGGATCCATGGTCTCCCGAATAGGGTGTTATACCTCATGTCACCCTCGATCACATGGAACTTCGTCTCCTGGATGGTCTCAGCCACGTTCACTAGCAAAGTTATCTCGCCCGTAGTAGTTTCACATGCCATGTTGAATCCGTTTAGCACTCGGGCCGCAAGCACAACTTGGTCCTGTAGGCCGAGTTGTTTTACGACCCTCGATCTAATGATGTTGGCCGAATTACCTGGATCAATTAACACACGTTTAACTTGAGTCTTATTCATTACAAATATTACCAATGTGTCGTTACGGGGCTGTATGATCCTTTCTGCATCCTCGTCGTTGATGGACAATGTTCCTTCTCGCATGTAATTCCAAGTTCGCTTCCCTATGATTGCACATGTGTAAGAGGTGACATGCTTGCTGGGGTCGGTCGTTCCATTATACTTAGGAATCTCGGGCATGCAAAACTTCTTGGGGATCCGTTTGGGAGCCGCGAGCTTTCGTACGAACTTTTTGGAATCCAAACCCTTCAATATTGGTGGTGCCCTCGGGATTTGATCAACCCTGGAATTATAAGTTTCCACTTTCTTGTCGTTTGCTTCGATCTTCTTTTCCCCCGATTCAACTCCCTTCGTTAGTTCCTTGAGCATCTTCATGATCGCAAGATCGGTCCCTGACTCATTTTCGTTCAATTTCCTTGACACCAATTCGACCTTCTAAACAACTTCTTGGGACGACTCGGGCTCAATCCTGCTTGGTGCATGGTCCTAGATTTGGAGTTGTGCTATTGCGGCTTGTTGAGACTACATCATCTCGAAGATCACCCGAAGGCTAATTCCGCCTTCTTCACCACCATATGTGCTCTGAGCGGCCGATCGAACATCCCCGCGGATGACCGAAGTCATTGTCCACGTGTACGGGTGTTGCATGAGAGTTCGATATGATGATCCTGGAATCAAAGATACTCACAAGAACACGTGTAAAATAGTGTGTGTTACAAAGGTTAGTACCATGCAATCATTATTATCCTTATCCCCTCGGTGGGCGCCACAACGTTTACCCTTGTAAGGCCCCGTAAAGTTTTTCCTAAAAATCAGGATTTCGGTGATGCCGAAGTAGGCGTATGGGTTAATAATAGTAGAAATCAAGCTCGCCACGGTTCAAACTTTATTGGATTGAATAGTACGCTGGGAGTTGAAGGAAATATTTTTACAGAATTAGGCATTTTTGCGGTCCATTATGCGGCCGCATATTCACTCTACGGGTCGTATAATCACTCTGTGGGCCGCATAATGTCCGTAGAGTGAAGCAGACTTTTTGGCCAGTTTTGAGTAAATTCCGCGGCCAATTGTGCGACCGCATAACCATTTTGCGGGCTGCACTTTGGTCGTATAATCGTCCTTGGACTTTTGCGGAGGGAGGTTCTGCGGCGCATTATACGACCACAGAACAGGTCTGCGGGCCGCATAACGGCCGTTGAATGAAGCAGACCAGCCCAGTTCCCGGGGCCACTTTTCGCGGACTGCTTAACCATTATGCGGTCGCATATGCGATCGTAGAACCTGTTCCAGAGCTTCATTTTTGGGGTTTTAAAAACCGACCCAACTTCGTTAAAATAGAGGTAAGGGGCCATTTTGAGCTAATTTTCTGATATCTTTAGAGAGAGAAAGAGAGTATTAGAGGGATAAAGTGATCTTCATCAAATTTGATCTTCAATTCTTGCTTAACACCTTGAAGATTATCAAGAGAGGCATCTAGGTTTTCTTCCTAAGAGGTAAGATTCTATCACCCAAACTCTTAATTTCAAAATGTAACTAGAATGTGCCATTGGTAAGGTAATTCATGGGGATGAGAGTACTTACCTTGCATGCATGTATTCCTAAGGTATGTGGGGAGGTTGTGAGTAAAAGATAGAAAAGAATGGGGTGTGGGACGGTGAAGTCTTTCATAAAAGGGCCATGAAACCTTAATACACACATAGTGTTTGATAAAATGCTCAAGTGAGCTAGAATTATGATCGCTTTCCTAATTTTGGGTTCAATTTTGCTACATTGCTAAAATAGATTGAGGTTGCTAATATTCCGGAACATCGTAGAGTTTTAAGGAGCTCAATTAAGGTATGTTCGCTAAACCCCCACTTCTTAGAATTGAATCCTATGGTGTTCATGAAATCGATGTAAGTCCCGAATTGATCATCCTAGAAATTGCTGTCCCGAATGTGCTTGCCTTGAGAATATATGTGTAATATTTATTCCCATGAGTTTATCATGTTATCTCGTCATCTAAAGTAATATTCAATACGTAAAATAAGTGTGCTAAAAATGTCTAGACTTCAAGTCAAATTCGATTCAAGATTGTTATGCTAAGTTGTGTGAAAACCCCCAATGTTCCTTAGATTCCATATTGCTCACATGTGAAATAAAAGTCTTGAATGAAGAACTTGTTGTTATTGATGAATATAATAATTTAGGAATGTATTCATAAGATACGTCCAAGCGCCAAGAATAACCTTATATTTGGGGCCACTCGTGCCAATATAGTAAAACAATGGGAAATAAACATGAAATTGTGAATATAGTTGATGTCTCAAATGAGATGGCTTAGCCGATCGGACCGAGATCGGACTCCGTGTAATAACACAATGGTATTGTGAATGAAATAATGAATATGGTTGATGTTTCAAATGAGATAGCTTAGCCGATCAGGCCGAGATTGGACTCCGTGTAAAAATACGGTGGTATTGTGGACTGTGGCGTATTGGAATTAAAAAGACCATCCAACCTAATAACGTGGAAACTGACTTGAAAATCTAAGTGATCCTTAACTTGATGTTTTAGTGTTGTCTATAGCCCATATTGCTTTCTTTACTGCTTCCCTTGTATTATTATTATTCATGTTGTTGTGATGGTGTTTAGTTTTCATACTAGTACTATTCGACAACACTAACGTCCCTCTTGCCGGGGGCACTGCATCTTTGAATAGATGCAGGTGGTTTCGTAGCAGACAATGCTGATCACAGATTGAATTTATACGTGGTTTAAGGATGGTGATATAACTTGTGACAAATTGAGAAAAAGTATATATTGATATTGAAATTGACAGTAAAAGAAATAAATGCAAACCAAACGAATCGAATAGCCTTGGCCCTCGAGTTCGATCACCCTCGAACCAAGTGAAGATTCAACCGATATAAGAATAGAGTAACAAGATTTTGAAAGCTAGAAGAAGGCAGTGTATTGCTTTGCATTGCGTAAATGTAATGTGTCTTACAAATGATTCAAACCCCCTTTATATACTAAGGGAGTCCTACTCTTGATACAATTCTAAATACAGTAAGAAATCTCATGATTGGCTAATTAATCGGCATCTTTTTGATACGTGCCGGGATTTCCGCCGTAATCCTCGCTCGATTATGGATATTTCGGCTTTTCGTTATTTGACTCGGTAAGCTTTTCTCGGTCTCGCTCGATCCCTATCTTGCCCGGTTTCGATCTTTATCGGTCTCTGGGTCACGAACTCGGCAATCTAACTTCGCACCATGGTTCGATATAATACTTGAACCTTGACCTATCATGTTCCAATCTCGACTAGTCATACGAAGGACAAGTCCGATTTTGTTCGCGCACAGAAATGGTCATCAACAAGTTTAGAGACCTACGTAAAGACAAACTTATTCTGCTTAGGACAATTGAAATATTGATCAGTATGAAAAGAATTATATTACTAATCGGTTGGAACAAAGTTAAACCCCACACATACTAAAGACTTAGTTACTTGTAGTTAGTTTAAAGCAATTGGATAGTGTAAATTTTGTTTATATTATTAGTTTATAAAAGATAAATTTAAATGAAATTTGCCCATATTTGAGCCAAGCTTATGACGTCTTTATGTTATAAGATTTTTTTATTTATTAGAGATCGCAGAAAAAATATTTACTCGTATTTGCTTTTCGCATCAAATTAATAAATATAAAATAATATATTTTTAGTTCTTGCATAAATTTTTATTATGAATATAAACTCTCTTAATATAATTTTATAGATTAAATTGATATGACTGTTGAGTCTCACTTTGTGCAAGTGTGGAGCACATATTTGAAAACATAAGGATGTCCAAATTATTCGCCAAAAAAGTTGGAATAAATGCGAAAAAGGAAAAAAAAAAAAGAACAAAATTCAAATGCTCCTTGGTTTTTTAAGCAGGAGTAAAGCAGTAATCGGATCACACACACACACACACAGTGGGCTCTTGATAAATCAGCTCTTCACATTTCCCACAAACCCTAGCAGTCTCTTTCTCTCCTTTCTCTCTCTACTCCTTTCACTCTCTCTCTAGCCAAACCCTCCCCCATGGCTTCTCGGAGGCTTCTTGCCTCTCTCGTCCGTCAATCGGCTCAACGTGGCAGCGGTCCAATTTCCCGATCCTTGGGAAACTCCATCCCTAAATCCGCTTCACGCGCCTCTTCACGCGCTTCCCCTAAGGGATTCCTCCTAAACCGCGCCGTACAGTACGCTACCTCTGCAGCAGCACCGGCATCACAGCCGTCAACACCACCGAAATCCGGCAGTGAACCGTCCGGAAAAATCACCGATGAGTTCACCGGCGCTGGTGCGGTCGGGAAGGTGTGTCAGGTCATTGGTGCTGTCGTGGATGTGAGATTCGATGAAGGTTTGCCTCCGATTTTGACGGCTCTTGAGGTGTTGGATAATCAGATCCGGCTTGTGCTTGAAGTGGCTCAGCATTTGGGTGAGAATATGGTTAGGACTATTGCTATGGATGGTACCGAAGGACTTGTTCGTGGTCAACGCGTCCTCAACACTGGTTCTCCTATCACCGTAAGTCAAAAGATTTGTGTTTGCCATTACTTGTTAGTTACATTCAATTTTTGGATTTTGACTATGTTGGAGCTCTATTTATTATATGTAGATTGGAAGTGCTTTTAGATCCTTAATGCACGAGATCTGTAGTTTTGCTGTAGTTTTTAAAACTGAAAACCGGTTGAATCATCTATTGTACTAGATGGAATCTGTTTAGGTCGAGTAAATCAATGGATCAATCACTTATGTCTGAATTCTAAGGTTGGGTGTGCATTCTGCTCCAGTTGGCATGTTGTATCGGAACACCTTTAATATTATGCCTCTATGAGGATTATACCCAGCAAAATACTTGTTTTAGATTTGCATATTAATGAAATTGTTAGCTGAGATGAGACATGGGTAACAACTAAAAAGGAAAAACTAAATGTCTGATCCATTAAGTTCACAAATATAATAAGTATCTATAATAGGATACTCCTTTATTTAGGTTTGGGATGGGCATATAGCATATGCATTGACGATTATTTGGTAAGAGTATGAAACACTTGGTACCAGTTGAAGTGCAAGTGTGTCAGTAGGGCAGTGTGGTGTTCCTAGGTTTGGTTATGTTCATCAAATGAGAGACATTCGTTTGCTCCTTGCTTTGTTCATGTAAATGCCTTAGAATTCTAATTATTGTGAAAGACAAGGTTTCCTTGTGATTTGTTATGAGAGTTTTGAAAAACTATGAAAGTGGGAGTGACTCAGGGTGTTGCATGATTCATGTTTGCTCCTGATTCAGTATACAATTTGAAAGAACTTAGTACCTTTGAAGTTGTAGTAGTTCCTTACCTTGGGAGTGAATGATTCATGTTTGCTTATCATCTCCAGAAGACATACATCTCTCTGCTCCCAACTGAAGCATCCATTGCTATCATCTCCAGAAGACATACATCTCTCTGCTCCCAACTGAAGCATCCATTGCTGTTATAGATACTTACTATATTTGTGAACTTAATGGATCAGAAATTTATCCCACTCAATTACAACCTTTTTAATTGGATAAGAGAATTGAAACGATATGGTGCAAAATTTACTATACTGCAAACATATATCTATTTTCCTGCATTAT
Organism: Nicotiana undulata; assembly: GCA_005239495.1. Classification (NCBI taxonomy): domain Eukaryota; kingdom Viridiplantae; phylum Streptophyta; class Magnoliopsida; order Solanales; family Solanaceae; genus Nicotiana; species Nicotiana undulata. The sequence goes on along the minus strand of ML267012.1, from coordinate 22,624 downwards.
ATTGTCTTTTTCTTTTCATATTTATGCTGGAGCATGGCATCTTAGCTTTGGCTTCATTGTCCATGGTGTCTTCTAATTTTTTTAGTACCTTCATTTGGCTGTTCCTTCTTGTCCAGGTTTTCCTGTATACCGTTTTTTTTAATGATTAGTTGAGCTTGGACTTGTTTAATTTGTTGTGAGCTTGATTGTTTCCCCTTCTTGTGATAACAGGTTCCTGTTGGTAGAGCCACACTTGGCCGTATCATCAATGTCATTGGAGAGGCAATTGATGAGAGAGGCCCAATTAGTAAGTCATAATTGCTGCTGGATATGCCATATTCTAACTTTTCCGTAAGAATGGTTCTGATAGTAGCATCTTAATCTGTTAAAATGGCTACAGCTACCGATCACTTTTTGCCAATTCATCGTGAAGCTCCTGCCTTTGTTGAGCAAGCCACTGAACAACAAATTCTTGTCACTGGTATTAAGGTACTTTACTAAATTCTTATTTTCTTGGGTGGTGTATATCCACACTCTATGTCTGAAATGCTATATGTGCTACTGGTTCTTCTGGTATTGCTCTTTGTTAGACTTAATCTTGATGGCTATTCTATCATTGTTGTGCTTTCGGTCAGGTTGTTGATCTTCTTGCTCCATACCAAAGAGGAGGAAAAATTGGGCTTTTTGGTGGTGCTGGTGTGGGGAAAACTGTGCTTATTATGGAACTGATTAACAATGTTGCAAAAGCACATGGTTAGGACTGATTGCTTTTACCTCCTTATAAAGTTAATATAAAGTTCTGGGACCCTGCATAGCGGGAACTTAGTGCACCGAGTTGCCCTTTATAAAGTTCATATAAAAGTCACTGCAATGCTGATCAGTTGGGTGGCTTTGACTATGTTATTCAGGTGGTTTCTCTGTCTTTGCTGGTGTTGGTGAACGCACTCGAGAGGGTAATGATTTGTACCGAGAAATGATTGAAAGTGGTGTCATCAAGCTAGGCGAGAAGCAAGTTAGTTTAATCAGAATTATTTGCTCTTTATCTCATAGTGCTATTAATTTAAGTTGCTGGCCTGACATATTGTGTGACTTCAACTATTTCAGAGTGAAAGCAAGTGTGCTCTCGTATATGGTCAAATGAATGAGCCCCCTGGTGCTCGTGCACGTGTTGGACTTACAGGTTTGACCGTGGCTGAGCACTTCCGAGATGCCGAGGGGCAGGATGTGCTTCTCTTTATTGACAATATTTTCAGGTTTACTCAGGTTGGCTTACCTCTGAGTCCGTCATGTATAATTTTTGTTTATTTTATGAAACCTGAGTGTGGCGCTAAATGCTATGTGCATGTTATATTGATAGGCTAACTCAGAAGTGTCTGCTTTGCTTGGTCGTATCCCATCTGCTGTTGGTTATCAACCAACTTTGGCTACGGATCTTGGAGGTCTTCAAGAACGTATCACCACCACCAAGAAAGGTTCTATTACATCCGTGCAAGCTATTTATGTGCCTGCTGATGACTTGACAGATCCAGCCCCTGCTACAACCTTTGCTCACTTGGATGCCACAACTGTCTTGTCCCGTCAGGTATAATGCCATTGTTAATGTGGTGTGGTAACTACATTAACTTACCTTTGATGGATTTAGTTTAACTTTGGTCATTTCATTTCTTTTGGATGCCAGATCTCTGAGCTTGGTATCTATCCTGCTGTTGATCCACTTGATTCTACATCCCGTATGCTCTCACCTCACATTTTGGGAGAGGATCACTACAATACTGCTCGTGGGGTACAGAAAGTTCTTCAAAACTACAAGAATCTTCAAGATATTATTGCTATTTTGGGTATGGATGAGCTTAGTGAAGACGATAAGATGACTGTCGCCCGTGCACGTAAAATCCAAAGGTTCCTTAGCCAGCCTTTCCATGTTGCGGAAGTTTTCACGGGTGCCCCTGGAAAGTATGTTGACTTGAAGGAGAGCATTAACAGTTTCCAGGTAATATATCTCCTCAATCTTCAACTTATTGGTCAGTTCATATTTTGTCATTTGGACTTCAAAATATGAGAATATGTTTGTTGGATCCAATTGTTATATTGCTATATGGAGGTTTTCTCACTGCAGTGGAGCTTTGTAGTCCTTAATATATCTAAAAAGGTGATCCATTTAGTTTTGAACCCTAAATATCACGGCTTTACTTGAAACTAGGTAAGTTTGAACCGTACTCCCACACTGTGGAATATCTTTTAGTCTAGATACTCTTAAACTTCATATAATCTATGCATTAACAGAGATTAAGCTTAGAACTTTGATGAAACTTCTTAGTTTTTCGAGATACTCTTTCGTGTAACATTTTCTTTAAAGACAACTTTGGTGAAGCTTCTGAATTCTTTCACTATCTCAGAACCAACACCACTAATACTCTTAAAAACTTCTTAGATACTTTTTTGGGTAACACACTCAAATATAATTAGCTAAATGTCTGCAAAATTGGAAAAGAGAAAATAAAATGGCATAAGATTAATTAGAGCTTCCAGTAGCTGCCAAGTGAGCATGCCAGAAAAAGAGATTAAAGTCCTGCAAACGCAACAATGCCTTCTTGCTGACCGAAACAAAGAGGAGAAAAGCTCTTCGTCTGGTCTCTGAGAAAGAGGGAGATCTTGTGAAGTTGGGGCTGATCTCGTCAGTTTTGTGTGCTGAGAATGATGTCTGTTTTGTGTTTTGAGGATCTCGTGATTTGCAGCGGGGGAGCATCGTTAACCTTAACCTTTTTATTGAGTGTAACCGTGAGATTTAAGGTTTCAAATGCATCACCTTTTAGATTATATTAAGAGCTATATCAGTAAAGTGGTATGTCAAGGACCAAAATGGTCCAACTCCCATACATTAAGGACCATTTTTGGTCGATTCCTCAAGTTGTGTGTCCAGCATTACTTTCCCTTTTATGTTACAAGCATGCAATGTTCTGATGCTGATGAATGCTTTTGAATTCTCCCTCTGCCCTCCCTTCTTTTTGCCATTGATTGAGGTTGTGTGTGCACCTTTACCTACCCTCTTTCTGTTGTTGATATTCTTGCTATTTGGTCCTATTTTGATGAATGATCTGTTGATTTCTTTTGATAGGGAGTGTTGGACGGCAAATATGATGACCTTTCAGAGCAATCGTTTTATATGGTTGGTGGAATCGAAGAGGTCATTGCCAAGGCAGAGAGGATTGCCAAGGAATCTGCAGCCTAGATAGATTATAAACTTCTGTGACTTTCTTTTCTTCTCTTTGCCAAAATAATTTAATTTGTGACATCTCGGATTCTTTTTGGAGGACCAAGAGGTCAAGATTTCTGGTTTTGTTTTACATCCAATGCGAGATTATAGAGAGACATGCAGCCAAGACTTTGTTGCCAGACCCCCTTTTCTGTTATGTCACATAATAAAGGGGGTAAATGGTGATCTTGTATATTTGATTTACAAGTCTTTTTCGAGAATTTTGGATGCCCTGATTATCAAATCCCTTCCTGAAACGCTTTCTTTCTATATGTGGTAAACTTCACGCCCATTTTATCCATTCTGCCTCGAAAGCTTCAATGTAATAGGAGCAGCGGATACAGATCATATTTCTTGACCTGACTTAATTGTATAACAGTATGAACACTTGCCAGAAAATATGATTATTTGTCTAAGCTTATAAGGTGGTTAAATCAGCTTTTAAGTCATTTTTTACTTTATCTACGTGACTGGTAAAATTAAAAGTGCTTATGTGAAATTATTTGATTGGGTACGGAGTTTAAGAAAAAACTAATAGCTTGTTTGGATGGTCGTTACCCATTGTATTGTCTCGTATTGTTACTTTACATACAATGTTTGTTTTGATTGTTATTTAAATTTTATTGTATCGTATCGTTAATCCGTCGTTACGTAACGACGAAATGTGCTACTTTATGTAACGATTGTTTTGGTGTGGTTGCGTCGTTATCTTGTCTTTTTATCTCATCTCACCCTTCACTATTATTAAATAATTTTATTTTATCATTTACTCTACCTTTTCATATACTAAATTTATTTCGTATCATAATTTTTCTTTATAATATTGCAAAATTTATTCTTCATATTGCTGGTGCATGATATCATGAAACAACGGCAAACGATACAATCTATCCAAACATTGTATTCATTAAACGATACAGTACAATACGATACGATAGCTCTAGTTTCGGATGAGCTTCTCCCAATTATGTCTGGTAATAGAATAGGGCGGCTTGCTCTGACCAAGACTCCACTTTTTGCTCTGTCCGCGGAGCGTATGAATTTCCTGGAATGTAGATAGACCAAAAGCCTATACACCAATTGACCGGCACCATTCCTGAAGAAACGAAGATCGTTGCAAGAAGACCCCCCACCAAGACGTGTAAATGGCAGAAATTTTACAGCAGTAGAACGAACCTTGGGATTGACATGACAGCACCTCGCGACTCCCTTTCAAGGACTTGAAGGCTTTAGCTATGCGAGCCTGCCACTACGCTCCTTTGTTACAGAATTAATGGTCAGAAACTTGCCTTACTTAATCTCTTTCGAGATAGTCCACGGCTTTAGCCTTAAGCTAGGTTGGGCTGTAGTTCTTGTATTGGGCGAACCCAAGCGTTAAATAGCGCCGTTTAGTGGTTAGGCCTCTTTCTCTGTTGCCTCTTTGTACCTGCTTAACCGTACCCTCCTATCATACCTATATAGCCTTTCCTTCAGTTATATCCAGTTTCAGTTCTGCTTCCAACTACCGATGGAAGAAGGCTTGAACGTATAGCAAGATTAAATAAGAGGTATTAGTGGAACAAGAAAGACATGGATCTATATTCAATACGCAATCAAAGGATTTCTCCCCAAAAAAGAGAAGAATTCCCAAGGGGACAAGTGAATCATCGCTTTTGGGCGCAGACAGCCCTTTACCATCTATCCCATTGCATTCCATCGCTTTTTTCTTGTCGGAAAATCTCTCTTTTGGCTTTTGAAACTTCGATTCGTGACATCATTATGAAACGATATGAAACAACCATCTAAACAAGCTGTAAGACTTTTGGAATTTGTGGTCCTAAATAAGTTAAAAACTTGTAGGACTTTTAAAAGTCGATACATGAACTTATCCCATTTGAATACTCCAACTTGATGCAATGAATACTAACAAATATATTTGACCGTTGACTATGCCTATGTGGAAGCGACGCAGCTGACATGGCTAAATTGCATGTAAATCACGCTACAAAGGAGCGTGGATAGTATTATTTTTTATTAAGAAAAAAAGAACCTTTCCCTTTCCCCTCGTCTCCCCTACCAAACTCCCACCTCCCCTTTCCCCTCCCCCCCTTCTATTCCGCCATATTAATAAAGTCAAGCATTTTAATTTTGGAACATAGCCACTTCTGGCAAAACATAGAACACAACCCAAACAAAGGAAAAAGCTTAGAACCTTAGCACACCCCCAACGCACTCGCGTAACTCCTTTCAAGATATCAACACCGAACTCCAATAACCAGAAGAAAACTATTTTCAGCCTAGAAAATTAATCACTCACCACAACAAAGCCCTACACAAGAGCTACAAAAAATAATATTTAAGTTGACAGCCCTTCATTTGTTCCAAAATTTCCTAAATAAAATAATTCTCAAGTGATCTCCCAAAGAACAGGCAAACCTCTGTTCCAACATTCAACTCTAGATGATATAGTCCAATCTCCAGATAGAACTGTAGGCATATAAATTTTATTAAAATTAAATTCATGAAATAATTTGGACTATATTTTAAATTCGAGATATATTGGTCCTAATAAATATTATGGGCTAATATATAAATGAGTTAATTATATAAATCCAATATATATGGATTAAATAAATGAGTCCTAATCCATTGGGCTAGCCCATTTAATTGGGCTAAAGTGATGAGCCCACTTCATTACGCCCAAGATGTCAACTTCCTAGAGGCCTAGTTTGGTGCCACAGGTCAAATGACGTGGCACGCCAGGTCAAACGGAAGAGCCAGTAGTATCGTGCCACGTGTCAAAATGACAAAGCATGCCAAGTCACATTAAAAGGCCAATGAAATCGTGCCACGTGTGCAAGTGACATGTTATGGCCAATCAAATGCGTCCATGTCACACTTCAATTTGATTGGTCGGAAAGAGTTTGTTCTTATCAAACTCCTCCCTTCCACAACTATAAATAGGGGTCTTCATAACCCAGAAAAGGCACCAGAAGTTATAACAAGAAGCAAGAGAGAGCTCGTGGATCAAACGTCGCAAATGTCTCTACAAGTTTCAAGCTTCAAGCAATCAAGTTCAAATTCAAGCTCAAGAACGAAGAACAAATCAAGTTCAAGCTCAAGAGCGAAGAACAAGTCAAGATTCAAGGAGTACGAGTTTAAATCAAAGTTCGTGCTAGTTGAATTCAAAATCATTGTTCGTGACAACAAATATAGATTCAAGCTCAAGCTCAAAGACCGTTGAATTTATTTACTAGTGAAAAGAATAATGAGAGGATTCATACAGATTGTACACTCATATTATTTTAAATCAAATACTACGATTGTTGCGATATTTTTGGTCTTGATTTAATTTTCTCGACGCAAATTTATTGTCTACAAATTCTAGTACGCCAGTGGGACAATCTCTACCTCTCATCTCAACTTTTCAATCACCAAAGTTCAAGAACATCGAAATGGCTTCAAAGAAAATCAACTCCGGTTCAACTTCCACCAAGGCTGCTAATTTCAGGTTCTATGCTGATGTGGAAAACATACTCGAAGTTACCTTTGGAAGCTTTGGACCAGTTACTAGGAGCAAAGCAAGATCGTTAGGACAACAAGCACCCCAAGTGCCGTCCGCATCTACCCCTATTTTGGGATCTCCATCCTCAAAAGGAGAAAGATCTTCCACAAACGCACCCGAAGTAGGAAGCGATGTTACTGAAAAGATCAAGAAAACTCTTGCTCTTCTTGACCTCTCTGAATCCAAGCACTCTGTTGTGAAAGAATATGATGATTCTTCAAGTGATGGATCCTCCCCACTTACATCACATAGCATGAGCCAATCAAGGATCAATCTGTGTGACAATCCATGCTACTCTCCATCGTCCACAACAATCATGCAAGCCATGGGGACAACCACTTCATCTGTGGAGGAGCAGTTGGCAAACTTGACGGAAGCAATCGCTGTATAGAGCAACCATGTAGATCATTTCTTGGTGTTAAACTTTTAGAAAGAACCGGATCTGATACCAATTGATAGAAACTAAGCATCCACCAAATTGTATAGAGAACCCGGTTCTCTATCAGTTCCCACCGTAAGCAACAGACTGTAAAACAAAACAGTACAGGAAACCAGGTTCTCTATTTATTCCCAAAGAAAATCGGCAATAAATAAAGAACACAGAGGAATTTAACGTGGAAAACTCCAGCTCAACGGGATTAAAAACCACGACCTACCCTTGTAGGATTTCAACTTCACTACTGAGAAATCTTTAGATTACAACCTATTGTAATCTAGGAATTAACCTCTTATTGCCTCACTAACTTGGAACTACACTATTACAAGCCACTTGGTAATAACTCTATTACGAAGACTTAATCACTCACTAACTTGTAACAACACTATAACAAGTCACTTTGTAATAACTCTATTACAAAGACTTTACAAAATGACTAACTCTATCCAAGACACAAATACAAAGGTTTATGATTTACAAATGATTTCCTACACAATGCTTCTAACTAAGCTAAGTAGGAATTACAAATGAAGAACAAAATAACAAAGACTCAACAAACCTAAAGACTTAAGATATCTTCAATCTTTGGATCTGGTCCTTGAGGTTGCAGTAGATTTTGTTCTTGAGAGATGTGGTGGCTAGCACTTGAGAGAATATTTTCTTTTTGTTTGCAGTGTTCAAGTGATTTTTTACCTTCCTTGATGTTAATAATACATGTGTGACATCACTTACAATGATGTAAGCAAGGTAGGTAAAAATCTTTCCACAAAAAGTTGACTGCTGCATTGTTCCTGTACTGTAGCTGTGCAGGCAGCAACTTTCCAGCTAGAGAGTTGACTTCGTACCGTCACCTCTGGAACTGGTAGAAACCTATTCCCTCAGTTGTTCCTTCGACTTTGAAGAGTTGAGCCATATCCCAAACTGGATAACAACCTGAAACCTTGTGATCTTAAGGTCTTGAGAATGTTTAAAGCTGTAGAGTTGACTATACGACGACTAGGGGAACTGATCCATATCTGTTTCCTTTGTTGTTCCCTTATCTGATTTCGTTGAGAATTGAACTAGACATTTGACTGGTTACTCTGAACGCAAGAAAATTAATTGTATCATGTTCCATATCTGGTTCTCTCATGAAATTTATCAAATCATGAAAATAGAAGACGCATAACTTAACACAAAGGTAACTTTGCATCGCATTTCCCATATTGCATTATCTGATCCTATATTTTATGTTTCAGGACAAGCAAATTTTCAAATGATAGTACATTTAATTTCTTGACCTTACAACTTTGAAAAAGTAAGAAATAATTAAGGAAGACGAGTTGGGATGGGTGGATGGGTGGAGAGTGACCATAGGATATGGAATTTTAAATGAAGTAACTGTTAGCTCATTTGTGTACTTGCTTGTGCCTCCATATCTCCCCTTTCTCCCAATTGACAGAGTTTTTAGCACTTCGTAATGTCTTATGAGGATATACAGTGTAGCTGGTTTCATTCAGGAACGGAGTCTTAGGTTGGTTCGGCGAAACCCAATAGCTTTGGCTCAGACCCTATATTTTTGTTAAAAAAAATTCATTTAATATGTATAAATAATTTATGCAGATCCCACTAAATTGCCTCTTTTGAAACCAGAACCCGTAATAAACTCAAAATTCTAACTCCGCCTCTGATTTAAAAATATAACGTTCAATGTTAACAATTTTTAAACTTAAACCCGTGGAATTTAAATCCTTAATCCGCTTCTGCTTAGATGTGATCCAACCTCCATTAAAATATGGAGAACACGAAGCAAAAAGTTGCAGTAGCAGTTAGATACTAATCTATATTAGGTTATTTCAAAGAAAACTATGTGAATGGAAAATGAATGGTGAAATCCAAGATTTACAGTTGCCCACTCTGTTTCTATAGCATGAACTATGGGTAAAATCGATGAATCACTTCACATAAGATTTCAAACGTTGTACTGGTGCGCTTGACTACAATAACAACCCAGTATAATCCCACAAGTGATGTCTGGGGAGGATAGAGCGTACGCAAACTTTACCCCTACCTTAGGATAGAAAGACGGTTTCCAATAGACCATCGGCATGCTTCCCTCCGAGAACTCCCCACCTTGCTCTTGGGTGACTACAATCAAATATTCATTCGTACTAGCATTACAAAGTTCAAAGAACTAAATACATTTTTGTTCAATGAGAGCAAACTAAATTGACTTTAGCTAAACACCAAAATGTAATTAAGAAAACAAATTTCCCTAATCAACAAATAAATGAAGAATTTAAAGATTACTGCCTAAATGTTGTTTCAGGAAGATAGATAGAAGTAAAATATTGCTAGTTACTTCCATGAGAAAGAACGGATGATGCTGTAGGACTGCTAACATTCTCCACAGTCCCAACGTGTGTTTTCCCAGATAGCATATCTATTGCAATTTGAGCTACTTCTGCGAACCAGTCATCCTCTGGAAGCACACTGCACATTGAATTTCTTTAATCAGTTTAAGTTATATGCATCACAGAAGAGCATTGTGAGTGCTCTTCACTTAAATTTTTCTTTATTACTCTCTCCGTCCCAATTTATTTGACAACGTTTGACTGGAATTTTTGGAACTTGCAATTAAATTGTTTGTAAATATAGAAATGTGTTACTATTTTTCTTGGGACTAACTAAAAAGGAAATAGTGTCACAAAAATTGGGACGGAGAGAGCAGTAACTAATGACTGTAAAATAAGCTTTGTTTTATTTGTTATGGTATACCTGTAAGGGTCAATTTTGGTTGCAGCAACTGCTTCAATGGCTCTGCCTATAATGTTTTTTATTACTTGTTGAAGATTTCGAGACAAGTAGCGCCCTTGTGAAGCAAAGAGTATCACAAACTCCATATCTAAATAAAACTGCATTGGAAAATGGTGTTTCAGTTCTCAAGAATACAAGGTACTACTAAGTAATAAACTTGTGCATTTACAAAACGACAACAGAATTTGAGAGAAATTGAAAAGAGAAAAATTTATAGAGATGGGTGAAAATAAATACTCCCTCGATTTTAATTTATGTGAACCTGTTTGACTGGTCACCGAGTTTAACAAAAAATGAAGACTTATGAAATTGTGGTCCTAAATAAGTCAAAAAAGGGCTCAGAGTATTTGTGTGACTATAAAAGTTTCTCATTAAGGGTAGAATTGTAAGTTTAACCAAAATTATTTCTAAATTTAAAAAGGGGTCATTCTTTTTGGAACGGATCAAAAAAGAAATAAGTTCACGTATACTGAAACGAATGGAGTAATAGGACGTAGGATCCGGGGAAGGACCGCACACCAATGGGTGTGAGACAGTCTACCCTAACGCACGCATTAGTGGCTGCTTCAATGGTTTGAACATGTGACCTATAAATCACAAAGAGACAACTTTACCAGAGGCGGACCCAGAACTTTTACGCGACGGGGACACATTATTCTGCTCAACCAGTGCCCCCTAAATGCTTTTAGTGTTCAGGGTGCCAACTGTCAAGGTATATACGAATATATATATATATATACAGGATTTCGGCCGAAGTTTACGGGGTTCGGTGACCCCTAACCCATACTCCGCCTCTGAATTTTACCGTTGCTCGGAGGCTCCCTTCAAAATAAATAATCTGACAAAAAATAGAACAAACCTGTTGAAGCCCAAGAGGACCTAAAGGCGTTGGCTCTTGCTCAATCTCTTCCCAAAAGGTTTGATCTTCAGAAAGCCATAGGATAATAGTTTCAGTGAGCCTCATCAAAAGAATAGTAGCAAATCTTTCTCTTCCCACAAACAAGTCCGATGCTATGCCAGCAATTCTAGTCAACTTCCCAAACAGTTCCTGATATACCGGAGATGGAAACCACTCTATCTCTTCTGGATTTCCATCCATATTTATGTACATGTCCGGACTCAAACGAACACCACCATCTTCCAAGAAAATGAGTTCAAGTGCATGTTGCCTACAAAAGCTGTCACGTAACTGATCAACTAGACGCTGGAGTCTTCGCTTCAGTTCTCTCTGCTCTACAGGACGAGATTGCCTATCTGTACTCCGTTTAGATGTATCATCTGCCTTATTTTGTTGTTGTGAAGATGAAATCTTGGCGACTGCACGAGGGATTAGCTCGTCCGCTAGCAATAATGCATTGGCTAGTAATGCAATCTGTTCGGATTCTGTCTCAGCCATCCTTACAATTCTATTTACAGATCCTTCAAGATTCTCATTATCCACAGAACCAGGTAATGCTTTTATTAACATACTTATGTATGCATTAAACACTTGCATTACACCTTCCAAAGCTTGCTCAGACAACTGTAAGCTTTCAAGAGGACTAATGTCCTCGCATAGTTCCTGACAGAATGATCAAGAAGGAGCTTCAGAATTTTACATGCTTTAGAAAGATCACTGAAGAGTGTTCAAAATATCAACAGAAACTAACAGAGGCAAAGTGCACAACAGATATTTTTTGAAAAAATAATAGCCGGCAAATGTATATGTTTTGTATATTAAGTATAAATATACATATAACATACATAAATATGCATATAATTCATAGTTAGGTTCTTGTCTTTCTCTATTTTAAACCCTAATCTTTCATCTTCTTGATTCCATGTATTTTTGCATTATCCGTGTTTTCGATACGATTCCGTATCACTTCACTTCCGCTCTTCTTGTGCAGATTGACATTGGTACCCACGGAGTCCCGAGAGGTACTTAGTAGATACTGGTCCGTGATTCTAGGTAGAGCTGCATTCCTTTCATAGACCCTTGAGTCATTTTCTATTTCTTTGTATTGTTTCCTCTCATTTCGGACAGAGTTGTATTTGTTTCAAACCTTGTTTTTAGCTGGATTTAGAAGCTCATGTACTTGTGACACCAGATCTTAGGATAGTTTTGTTATGTCATCGGGCAGTTATTAGATATTTATTACTTTCCTTTTATATTACTCCCCCCGTTCCAGTTTATGTAAACCTATTTCCTTTTTGGTCCGTTCCAAAAAGAATGACCCCTTTCTAAATTTGGAAACAATTTAGCTTATACTTACAATTCTACCCTTAATGAGAAATTTTTATAACCATACAATTACTCTGCCCCTTTTTTTATTTATTTAGCTTAAACTTACAATTCTCCCCTTAACGAGGGAATATATGTTATATTGGCTTGCTTCGTATTCGGTGTTAGGCGTCATCACGATCGCATGAAGGAGATTTTGAGTCGTGACAAAAATAAAGAGTAAAATTGTGCTTGTATGACGAAAAGACAAGGACAAAAAAAAAACACAAATGGTGGAGTTTTCTTGCTGGAAAGAGAAAGTTTCTTCCTATTTTTATGGTCTTTAAATTGTTTTAAAATATTTTTTGTCTTTGTTTGTAAAAAATATCCAACATATAATAATGTTGAAAATAACTTATTTGATTTTGAACACCTAAATTTTAGGAAAGGTTTTTGATTTTACAATTTTATCAACTATAAAATATATTTTTAAAGGGTAAAAAGACGAATCACATTTCGCTAAGAGCGTTTGTACTTTTAGTATAATATAGATTAAGTATATATATACATATAACATACATAAATATACATATAATATACTATGTGCATAATCAGTATTATATGTTTTGTTATTTGGGCTACCACCTGTAATGATTTTGGGCCACGAATGAAAAAAATTCCCACAGTTATTACATCATCCACAGGGAAAAAAACAAGAATTGGGTATATATGAGAACCAAAGCCAAATGCAAGAGGTAGTTATTGGTGATAAATGAATCACCTGAACCATTGTGTTGAATCTATGAGCACTGCTTGAGAGCTTTGGCTGGGAGGCAATGACACCAGCAAGAGATGCAGTTCCTAGAGAACGTGAGCCGATTGGTGGATAAGTTAGCGACCAATCATCAGCAGCAGCAATTGCAGCAGTGCACTGCTCAATCCTCTTTATATTGGCAACCAGTGCTTGCTCAACACAGGGCCTAAAGATTTTCAAGAGAACCGGTGAAAGGGCCAACCCACGAGCTTCTAGCAAAGAGCAGTGCCCGAGACTTATGTGAACACTCTCAGCAACAGGTCTTAAGCATCCTGATGCTGCTGGTGAAGCTATCACATGTCTCTTAATTACATGAGCAAATTTCTCAGTCTGGTTGACAGCCCAAGTTACTAGCTCAGACGAATAACAAGGTTCATCGTCAAATAAGGTCAAGGAATCACTTGTGGCCTGTGCAATTGTCGAGAATACAAGCTGTGAAAGAGCAGCACTATATGCTAGTGCATGTGAAGTACCTGAAGGCCGAAGACCCTGCATATTACCTTGTAATTTCTGCTGGTGAGAACTTAACATCAAGGTATGTGCACGTGGCCCGTCACCTAGACGTTTTAGAGCTTGCACCGCAGAGCGAAGCTCAGCAGCACTGACTGAAGACTGGAAAGCAGCTTCTGCTAAGTGTGCTGCTAACTTTTGCTTATGTTCAGTGATAGCTTTCTGCAATGATAATAACGCTGATGGAGTCAATGTCTGTTTACTATGAGAATCCTTTGCCATATGTTCACCTTCATCCAGTACATCCAAAGCTTCATCCACTCTCCTCTCTGCAAGCAGCGCTTCAAGCTTCTCTATAAATTGTCCTAACCAACTCTCAGAATTGGCGGCATCTCTGTCACCAAAATTACAACTATCATCTTGCGTCAAACCCTCAGAGCTAGAAAGGGAATCAACATTAATTCCTTCAGCTAAACCATGAACAATTGCAGCTCGAGTTGATAGGAGATTTCTCAAGGCAATAAGCTGTCCTTCAAGATTGGAGATTTCCCTTGATGTGCTGCATATATAAAACGTATAAGAAACTTCTGCAAGTGATGCACCAACAACCTAGATACACTGTAAAAGGATGATAGTGGTTGTTTCAGAAGCAAATGAATATTTTACTAGTAACTATAGTTCATTATGTAGTCACTAAGATAACAACAACAATAAACCCAGTGCAATCTCATAAAATGAGGTCTGGGGAGGATAGTGTATACACAGACCTTACCCCTACCTTGTGAAAGTAGAGAGAAAGTAGTCACTAAGACAAAAAATGTTGCAACTTCACAGGCAAAATCTTGCCATATGGAATCAACATGAATAATGAATGCACCTTTAGGACAAAGTTCAGTTCTTGGGAGAGATATGTGAATAGCTTCCAATAAAGCTCAATGAACATCCAGCTAAGGCAGTGAGGAAATAAAAATATCTTCAAGCTCTAAGAATATCTAGCTATGGAACGATATCTCCATTCTTTTTGCAATATTAATTCCAAGACAAGTCTAATTTTTTTGGTCCTTCACTCCTTTGAGTTCCCAACTCTGATTTCATTTGCAGGACAAGATCATTCATAATTTAGTGGCAAAAAAAGTGGATTGGAGATATTGGCTCATGCATACGTACTAACAATCTTCAAACACATTCACTTCGTTTAAACAGGAAATAAAAATGATCTGTCATTTACACTCTAAGTTCATTTTTTCCTTTTTAATCAGCTGCCTCTTAATCAGTACTCCCACGGTTTCAAAAAGATTATTTTAGTTTTACTTGACACAAACTTTAATAAAGAACGGAACACTTTTTAGATATATATATATATATATGTGGCCTTAAATAAGCCATAACTTTTGTGTGGCTTTAAAACTTTTGAATCTTGTGGTCTTAAATCATACATAAAATTTGTGCGGCTATAAATACTTCTTATTAAAGAAATATTAAAATGTGCCAATCTTTATGAAATAGACTACTCCCTCCGGTTCACAATAAGTGACTAGTTTGCTTTTAGCACGCCCATTAAGAAAATATTAAATTCTATACAAAAATATCTATTATGACTAAACTACCCCTAATTAACTATTTATTGTGAGGAGTAAGAAAACTTTTTTATGGATACGTACATAAGGGTTATTTTGTGAAAACAAATTAAATTCTTTCTTCATTATATAAACGAACCAAAATAAAAAGTAAACTAGTCACTTATTGTAAACCGGAGGGAGTAATAATTTAAATAATCACATTTAATCATTCTATGGGCACTTGAGTTGGGCAGAACCATATATAACTTACAACTGTCTGCAGCTCAGAGTTGTAAAGTACTAACTTTGAAATACTGTGCCAAAGTTTACTTACCGTATGAAAGCGGCGTAATTTGCATAAACACTTTTCCGCATTTCCTCTGCGGAAGCCTTCTTCAAATCCATAAGGTAATGACATAAATGCCTTATTTCCTATAAAAATTCCAACGAATTTCTTTACCTTATACATTTGGTTTCAGCAAAATAAAGCTACTAGTTTATATAGGTTGAAGGCTAGCGTAGTCATCATTTGACTACGAAATAAATAAATAAATAAATAAAGCATGCAAATTCTCAACTAAGCATATGAATAATCGTAGCTTCACTTTTCAACAAAGACATGTCAACAAATTTCATACTCAACTTAAGAGGGCAATGCACTTTGTGAGAGGAAATAAAAGTTAATCCAAATGTACACAACCCACTGTTCAGTAAGGTATGGATGAAAAGAAAGATAAAAGCTTTTTTTTTCCAGTGAAGCTTAAGCCGTCTTATCTTTATGTGCATTGTTTTTATTTAAGACAGCCAGCCAATCAGGGGAAGAATCTCAAGTCCGAGCAGAAAGCTAATTCTTTATGAGAAGCCTCTATAAAGCCTATATTGCGAGGAGCTGGATAGAGAGAAAATAGTTCTTCTCCATGATAGTAGCCTCTATTCCTTGATTACTCTGGAAGTTAAAAAGGGGCTTCTAATGCTTTTTGAAGCCAAATAAAGGCATTGACGAGCTTGGCCCTTTTTTCTGCAATGGTCTTTCCAAGCAAGATGTGTTGGGTAAGTCCCACATTGGTAACTGAAAAGATTGGGAGTCTACATATAATGTGTATGGATTTCTTAATAGTGTGAAGCTTTTTGGGAAAAATCGTGCGAGCTTGACCCAAAGCGAACAATATCACACCATATTAAGAGTGTGTTTGGACTAGCTAAGCCTCCAAGAACTCCGCAAAAGAATTCTCTACTCCTAATGTGCGGGCTCCATTTTCAAGGCTCGAACCCGAGAGAAATTCATACTACATAATAGGTATGAATAAACGTGCATGAATATGCATGGGCATATAATAGTGCAGAGAGGTTAATTAATTACCTTTTCGCTCATGTGACGACATCGATTGGTAACATAGGATTCAGGATCAAAAGCAGAACCTTTAAAGACTTTGAGCTTATCGCTAAGTGATAGATCTTTCTCCTCAAAATCTATTGAATCTCCTATGCTTGATGAGAATGAACCCCCATCCATCTTTGTTTCCCTCTCTCTGTAAATTTTTGCAAAAGAAAAGAAAATAAAATAAAAAGAGAGATCAACACGTGATTAATTTAGGAGGTTGCCTTATCACCAGATCACATCACTGTTGACTCGTTCCTAATTACCTTCTTTTCTCCATTTTTTTTTTGTTTTTACAGGGAAAGACATTTTTTTACTCTTTCTATATCCAAATCATAAGAATAATATTAGATTTTTACCCGGCCATATATTATAGACTTATACACTACTCCCTCCGTTTTCAATTTATGTGAATCTGTTTGACTTGGCACGAAGTTTAAAAAAATAAAATAAAGACTCTTGAAATTTGTGGTCCAAAGCAAGTCCAAAAGAAGCCAGAATATTTGTGTGGTCATAAAAACTTTTCATTTAGGATAGAGTTGTAAGTTTAAGCTAATTTGTTTTCAAATATAGAAAGAGGTTATTCTTTTTGGAACGGACCAAAAAGGAAATAGGTCACATAAACACTGGAATGGAGGGAGTATCACTAAAGAGGTTTTAAATTAATTACATTTAAATTATATAAATTTACCAATTATATATAAATTAGTATTTCCTCCGTTCCAGTTTATGTGAACATATTTCCTTTTTGATCCGTTCCAAAAAGAATGACTCATTTCTAAATATGAAAATAATTTTGGTTAAACTTGTAATTCTACCCTTAATAAAATTCTTTTTACAATCACACAAATACTCTGACCCCTTTTTGAATTGTTTAGCACCACAAATTCAAAGTTCTTCATTTTTTCTTAACTTCGTATCCAGTCAAATTTGAAGGGAGAGAGTAATAAATAAGAATCCTTTCCCTAATATTAATGAGTTCTGTCTCTTGTAACATTCATTTCTCTGTTGGTATTATCCTTTTTCACATTCTGCTACTTTCTCTCTGTACGCATCCTCTTGTGGTATTGAGTCATCCGGTTTCCGGGCCATTATTCCATTTTTTTCCTTTTCAAATTCTCTGTTTGTCAATAAACCCTCTATTCAGTTTTTACTGAACATTCTTTTTTCCTATTTAACATATTTCTTATTAAACAGAGGGTAATGGATGATGAAGTGAAAAAAGTGAAGGCTTTTCCAACATAGAAAAAAAAAAGGACAGCCCGGTGCACTAAGCTCACGCTATGCGCGGGGTCCGGGGAAGAGCCGGACCATAAGAGTCTATTGTAGACAGCCTTACCCTGCATTTCAGAAAGAGGTTGTTTCCACGGCTTGAACCTGTGACCTCCTGGTCACACGACAGCAACTTTACCAGTTACGCCAAAGCAACGGTTGAAGATATATTAGGCCGTGTAGAAAATGTGGAGGACCTCCGGTCAAGTGTAGCAGAGAGGAAGATTATGCATGCCTATAATGAAACCTGTTCTTTCACGTCCTCAACATGAATTCTATAAGGTATAATGGCCAAATTTTGTTATTCTTCAGTTTTGAGTTAGATTTGGCGTACATCGTACTCCTATTTTCATATGGGCATTAGTACGAGTCAATAAAATTTTCTTTTTATTCCTGTGTCCGACAAAATGATTTACGGAGATTTCATTTTCTTGAAAAATTTTAGTCTAAGAAAAAAGAAGTTAATTTCCTGTAGAAATAAGGATAATCCTCAATCGAAAGGGGAATCCATAAATTTTGAGTGTAATACAATGATTAAGATAATATACTCGATTAAGAGTCTACTATTGGCTCTGAGATTTCCTTTTTTTTAAAGAAAAGATCGCACGAACCATTCTGGTGTTGGAACTTGGAAGTGTGGTAGACATTCTTATTCTCTTGGTGGAAAACATTATTACATGGCCTTTGCCAGTTCTCATTCATATTTTTGTTACATAAACTATGTTGTTTCAAGATACTGAGGACGATGCTAGGATTATCATGATATGAGTAAGAAACAACTAGTTGAAGCGGTTCAGAGCTGACACCCGTCTCAGGTGAAAACAAAAAACAGAGAAAAGGTATATCTAAACTATGCCAATTTTCAGAGAAGTATTTGATTAGTACCTTTGGAAGGTACATAGAGTTGACTATTGTTGCTCTCAAACACAAGTTAAAGTATACGTGGTCGATAAGTAATAACATAGGATTGTAAATTCAAATATCGTACCCAAAGGGATTTGTGATTAACTATCAACAAAATTAAACTAAGACAATTTATCTATTCAAGCGATTTTCTAAAGTGTGATTAATTAACTACAACTAATCTAGAGCAGCAAACAAAGAGAATAAAGGAACAAGTTGGCGAAATTAGACACGAATTCAATGAGAGCCGATATTCTAGAGCTATAGGTTAGCTAACAATCTCGTTGAGTCTTCCACTTAAATTTTCTTATTAATTTATCTGGTTTATTGATTGACAGGGTTAATATTGCTCGTAGCATTCTCCCGAAGTACTACTTGTCTATTCAATCTAACATAATGCTTATATTCCTATGGAATTAGGATTAACAAGAACGCATTAATAATTCTCGTATAATCAAGCAAGGCTATTAGGTAAATTCATATCATAACCGCAAATACATTCTCGGTGCTCAAATTCAAGATCTTGCTCTACTCAATCTTATATGCAACCTAGAATTCTCTCTCCCGAGTTCAATCCTAGATTCGTAGATAGTATTCAATTGGTGATCAAGCAATCAAAAAATAAAGCACAAGATTGAATAAATAAATCAATAGATAAAATAATAAGAACAATTCAAGCTTCAAACTACAACGTTAATGTAGCACCCAAAACTCTAGAACTTATAAACTATGAAACTAAAAGAAGAGAAGAGAATAAAAACTAGTTAGAAGCCTACTACAATCGTGGTGTGTGTTCCTCCGCGTAAATTCTCCTTCAAAGTATCTTAGATATCCTTCAAATTAAGTTTAGCGACCCTTTTATACAAGTTGAAATCATGTAGGGCCGAAATAACTGTCCCGAGCGAACTAGGAAAAGTCCCGCAGGCAAGGTCCAAGCCAGCGTCTCACGCTGGCCCTGGCGCCGAAGGCAGTGAGCGATTTGCAATTTTGCTTGCTTTCAACTCCATTATTTGCTTGAATTGGATTTACCTTTTTTAGTGTCCTACACTGGAGGGGGGGGGG
>ML267009.1:169540-219880 GCA_005239495.1 Nicotiana undulata | reverse complement strand
CGATATTCTCCGTACACGTCATTAGGGCTAACTCTTCATCGAGAATCTTATAAGAATCAGGAAATACCAACAAAATTGATAACATAAGAATAAGAAAAGCAACCTCAACATCAATTGTTCCATAAGAAGGGAAACAATGTAAGTACTGCTAGCCTTTAAGAGTAAAGTATCTTTGGAATCTCGTTCATTGCATTACGTACAATCGGAGTCGTGCAAAATAAGGAAAGGGATAGGCTCACATAACTTGTATATACTTCCTCAACCTCAAGCTACGCAAATGTCGCAACTCCTTAATCTACAATAAGAGAAACGACACTATCGTTATCGTTTAAGCGTCATAACTATTATGTATCGACCACAACCTATTTTACGATGAAACGGACATAACCTCCCCTATATATATGACTTCACACAAGTCAAAACAATCACCAAACAACCCAAACAACATCAATAATAATCATATTGAGCCTCCCAAAACAGTCCACACACAACCTAATCACTTCACACATAAGACGACCACCGTAGTCGTGTCAAACGACCCGGAAATGTTACAATGAACGACCAGATCACAACCCTACATCTATATGGTGTTTCTCCACACCCTTCCTCCACCAAAACTCCACAAAACAGTAGTAAAAGACGCATCCCAATAGCAAGACAAAACAGTCCGCTAGAAGTCAAATAACTCGAACTCACGGCTTCCGATCACTGTCCCGTGAGTTCTAACTATTAGGAAACACATTTATCAACCTTCCTTGATATTTAAGCACTTAAATACAGATATTAGACATTTATTAACTATGAATTAACTTCCAAAACTCTAAATACAAAGAAAAAGGAGAGGCGGTATAATGACACTTAAGTCGTAGGGATCGTTTTGATGTTATTGCTTCTCGATTTCATGCCCAGGATGATATTATTATTTGAAACCCTATATGATAGCTTGAGGTTATGTTTATAGGTGTTCTCAGGTCGTTTTATGATGAAATATGAAGAGAAAGCCTACCTAAGACACATATATATCTATTTTGGAAAAGTCAAAGAGTTGCTAGCTCGGCGCCCTAGGATTGGTCCATCTTCCAACTCTTATATCTTTTTATCCCGATGTCGTATGAATGAACGGTTAAGAGCGTTGGAAAATAAATTCCAAGAACTTCAATTTGGTATATAATATGTCCCAATATGACCTCATATAACACATGAAATATATTTCTCAAAAAGCTATAGGGATCCACCTACTTGTCACATATGATGTATGCGTAGTCTCGCAAAACCGTAAATATCTCTCTACTCCTATGTTGTATCGATGAAAAATTTAATGCATTGGAAATTATACTCATAGATATTCAATTTTGTTGGTATATCATCCAATAAATACAAGTATATTGGGAGAAAAGCTCAGTTACATTTGACCTAATATTTCAGCACATTATGAGTGTAACTTGTGAAGACCTTTGCCGACTTTTGTCCCACAACTTGCTTGACTTAAAAATGTAGAACACAACTATCATACGATAAAAATTAACTCATATATTAGCCTCCTTATCATGTAATGAACCATAGTCTCATCCTAAAGTATATTTTATAACATTCCAAACTCATCGGCTTTCGACGAAACTTATTTTCTTCAATTGCTTTAGCTTCTAAGCTTTCCAACCTTCTTGGTACTCGTTATTCATGATCTTAAATATTTGTAAAATCCAATGTAACATGATTAAATTACTTTATATTCCATCAAATATAATCGTATTTCTGAGCTTACATCAATTGACTTATGATGTACTCTCACGTACGTAAAGATGGGGTGTAACAAGTTTACCATATCTTCATGTGCGTTTGGATTGTCTTTTGTTTTTACATCAACATTATTAACTGTGTTAAATATATTATCAAAGATATTCTTCTCAATATGCATGACATCGAGATTATGTCGTATCATGTTAGAGCTCAAATAAGGCAAATCCCAAAAGATGCTTCTCTTTTTTCCATCCAGAACACCTAGAAATTCTCCCATTAACTTCTTCTGCATCTAGCTCAGTTAATTTTCAGTCCCAACTCACAACTTTGGTTCAAGATTTCCTCTCCTATTCTAAGGGGTGGTGGTAGCCTTCTGACAGTCTGACCTTTACGAAAGTTTTTACGATCTCTCCTAAACGGATGATTTTTGTCAAGAAACATTCTATGAATGTCAAACCAAGTTGTTTTCCCACCATGACGTAATCTGAAGGATTTTGCTTCCTCAATACAATAAGGACATGCTAAGTTACCAGCAGTACTCCATCCAGATAACATAGAATATCCTGGAAAGTCATTGATTGTCCACATCAAAGCGACCCTTAATTGAAAATTTTGTTTTTTTTGAGATGTCAAATGCTTCTACACCTGTCTCCCACAACATGGTCAATTCCTTTATTAAAGGTTGTAGATAAACATCAATTTCTCGTTTAGGGGTGTTTGGACCTGGAACAATGACAGTTAAGAACATGTACGCCTCTTTCATACACATCCCTGGAGGCAAATTGTATGGAGCGACAATCACTGGCCATGAAGAGTATTTCCTCCCTGAATGACCAAAGGGATGAAAACCATTAGTACATGACCTCACATTTCTTTGTTCAGCAGCAAAAAAAGGATGAGTTTCGTTGAAGTGCTTCCAAGCCTTAGAGTCTGATGGATGATGAATTACACCTTCCTCTTGTATGTGATCATGATTCCATCTCATATCAGCGGCTGTAGCATGAGATGCATATAATATCCGCAATCTAGGAATCGAAGGAAAATAATACATTTTTTTGTAAGGGATTAATTTCCTCTTACGAGAACCGACACGGAGTTTGTACCTCTGGTGGCCACAAAACTTGCAAGATGTGAGGTCCTCATCTTCACCCCAATATAACATACATCCAGAATTACAACAATCAATCTTTTCAACTGACAAACCCAAGCTACATACTAGCTTCTTTGTCTTATAATATTTATCAAGAATTGTGTTATCTTCTGGTAAAGCCTCTTTCAACAATGCATCATTTGGTTATAACCTCTTTGTGATAAAGTATTCTTCATTTTAATATTTAGCATCCTGGAAACCACTGTGAGTTGAGAGAAGGAAGAACCAGGGTATAATTTTACATTAGTGGCCTGTAGAAAATCATAAAACCTTTGGCACTCAAGATTTGGCTCCTCCCCCATTGAAGGATTAGGCTCCTCCTCCATTGAAGAATTAGGCTCTGCCTCCATTGAAGGTTCATAAGAATGAGATCGACTCTGGTTCAGTATTATTTTACGACTGCCAGCTCAAACCATGGCCAAAATTAGGTCCAGCCACATCCAAGACCATTTGTCGATACAGATTCTCATAACCCGATTCAGGTTGAGCGCCACCATGCAAATCACCACTAGAAGACATCTCACCGGTCAGATTTCTTTCTCTTTGATACTTCCAAAGAAATAGTTCTCAACAAATCCATATTGATAAAGGTGCAATCTAACAGTTTCAACATCTATGTATTTAATGTTGTGACATTTTTTACATGGACATCTAACGTTGTAACCACTCATGCGATTGCGATGAGAGCAAGCAAACTGGAGAAACTTGTTCACACCAGTTATAAAACTTGAATTAATACCCCCTAGGCCATCCAACCTTTTGTACATCCAATCACGCTCTAGATTATCCATGTTCCTATTTAATATTAAAATAAATAAGACCTTAGAGTTCTTTGTTTAATAAGACTCAATTAACACTGAGATTCTTGTTGGTAATTTCATTGGCTTTCAATGAGCTCCTCCATAATTTCACATTATGACAAAGAATGCTTACAGCTAATTCAAACATGGAAGTCATGAAGCTTAAGTGGACAACAAACCTTCTACAAATTGAAACTCATGTGAAAATTGGTCTAATACCCCATGATTCTAGAAATGTTAACTTCATGATATTGGTCCAATACCCCATGATTCTAGAACTATTCTTTTTATTTTAATTAATGTATTTGTTGTCTCTACATAAACAGCATACGCGTACAAAACGTGTAAGCTATAGATTTAGTTCTATAACACGAAACACACATATATGATTGCTTATCCATTTATGTATTTTCTATGTCATGACAAACTTATGCCAGCCTAAAGTAAAACTGAATTTAATAAAGTTTTAAAAAAGAATTTATCATCTACTTCAAAAGTTTCAGGAAATATACAAATTTTAGCTGGGTGAATAAGCACGTCAAAGTAATTTCTTATGAAGTAAATATCTCGCGAAAACAGAAAATTATTAGCTTTTTATCAGTTATAACTTGCTAAGTTTAGTTATCTTGAACCTCTGGTGAAGGTATATGTTATCTACTGATATGTTATCTAAGCACCCCCCACAACAAAATTCACACAAAGCTCAAAACTTTTTACATAATTACTGCTAAAAAAAAATAGAAAAAGCAATTTTTTAAACAATTACAGCTCCATTTCCAACAAAAAATAAACTCAACTTCAAATTTTGCACACAAATAATAGAAAATTACCTCAACTTGTTTTTTGATAGTTCTTGAATGAATCTGAAGCCTTCACTATCACAAAATTGCTTCTTCCAAATTGAGAATTCTTGTGAAAATAAGATGAACCATTTGGCCTGTTTGACCAAGATTGAGAAAAAGAACTCTTTTTAAAGGAATCAATGTGTGTTTTTTTTTAACATTATAACAAGTATAAAGCTGGTAACTATCAAGAAAATTACATGTAGACATGGCTATTTCTGTAAAAAATTTCAGAGGGGGAAAAACAATAACAAAGAGTAGAGAAAATCTGAAATAAATCACAAAAAGCTTACCTTATCAAGGACATACAATCCCTAAAATCAACGCACGACTTCGAATTTCAGCTTCATGTCTGTGAGAAAAGACAAACGTGTGAGGAACTAATTGAAGCATCTAATAAAGCAAAGGAGAAAGACATTATAGCCCAAAACTTTGTCTCAACTCTGAAGAGAAGAATTGATCTCCATTGAAGAAGTTTTCGAGTTCGAAATAGAAAACTCAGATCTAAAACACAAAACTTTTGGGGAAATTACTATTCAAAATTTAATTGTAGTGTTAGTTTTTGACCTTAAAACTGCAACTCAAACACAAAATCGATAATTTCTTGAAGAAAAATTTGACCGCCATTGTTAGACGATGTTTGGGTTGAGACAATCCAGATATGAAATTATTGGTTAGACTCAATTGGGTATTTGTAAGATTCAAGAAAAATGACGTTTGTTGAAGAAAAAAACACGTCAAGTTTTAGTATTTTAAGAAAAACACTCACCATTTGTTGAAGAAGAGGTGCAGTGGGCGTTTGATAGAGGAATGGGGTGTTTCTTGTGCCCTAATAGTTGGAGTCTTTTAACTAGGGTACTTTAATTTTGGGGACAAAAATTTAGCAACGGCGATTGCGACTGATCTGAATTCTGTCGCTATTAATAATTAATGATATTTTGTTTTAGGAAATTAGCAACGAAATATTTTGTCGCAGCTCGCTTTCGAATGTATTCATAAGTATAATGAATTCAACGACAGTTTTTTTATCGTTAACTTCGTCGCTAAGTTTTAATAAATTTCGTCGCCCAAATTTTGTCGCTAATTGTGTAGGTAAAATAAAGGTGCCAATATTTAGCGCCAATTTTAGCGACGAATATTAGTTTTTGTCGCTAATCCGCCGCTATATTTGATACATATTATTTTGTAGCTTATTTGGTGACAGACTATCAAATTCGTCGCTAAACCGTCGTTATTTAGCTATGGAATATCTCTTGTCGCTAAATTTCGTCACTAAACGTTGTTTTTTTGTAGTGGTGTTAGGATCTCTTCCGGGTGATCTCAATAATTTGGTACAGTCCTTCACAGTTCGGCCCCAACTTCCCTTCATTCGGGTTTCAGGTGCTCAATGTGACCTTCCTAGTACTAAGTCCCCAACATTGAACAGTTGAAGGTTGGCCCTTCAGTTGTAATATATCTCGATCTGTTGTTTTTGGTCAACCAAGTGAACAAGGGTAGCTTCGCACCTCTAGTCTAATAGCTCTAGCCTCATATTCATGGCCTCGTCGTTCGATTCTTGGTCGTGTATCGGAACTTGAGACTTGGTTTTCTATATTCAACCGGTATTAGGGCTTCGACGCCGTAGATCACAAAAAACGGGATGGCCCCGGTGCTGGATTTCAAAGTCATATCGTATGCGCATAATACATCGGGCAGGACTTCCTTCCATTTTCCTTTGGCATCGGTTAACCTCTTTTTGAGGTTTTAGATTACTGTCTTGTTGGTCAATTCCGCTTGTCCGGTCCCACTAGGGTGGTAGGGTGTTGATATGATCCTTTTGATCTTGTGGTCTTCAAGAAATCTGTTTACTTTTCTACTGATGAATTATTTCCCGTTATCGCACACGATCTCAGCCGCCATTCTGAACCGGCATATAATGTGGTCCCAAATGAAATAGATGGCTTCCTTCTCCCCGAATTTACCATATTCCTGGACTTCCACCCAATTAGAAAAATAGTCAATCATAAATAGTATAAATTGAGCCTCACGGGGTGCCCATGAAAGGGGGCCAACGATGTCCATTCCCCACTTTCATGAACGACCATGGTGACAAAACCGAATGCAGCAGCTCCCCATGTTGATGAATCATCGGAGCGTTTCTTTGACATCTATCACATTTTCGCACGAACTCCTATGCGTCCTTTTCCATGTCGATCAAGTAGTAGGCGACTCTACCTTTCGAACTAATGATTCGGCCCCTGAATGATTTCCAGCGGTGCCCTCGCGAATTTCTCTCAGGACATATTCGGTATCCCCCAGTCCTAGACATATCGCTAGCGGGACATCAAACGTTCTTCTGAATAGGGTTCCGTCTTTAGACAAGCTAAACCAGAATGCCTTCGTACGCAGGGCTCTCGATTTTTGGATCCCAGGGCAGTTTTCCAGTCTTCAGATATTCGACTTATTTGTTTCTCCAACCCCAAGTCAGGCTTGTAGAGTTTACCTCAACATGACCTTCTTCCACCACCTTTCTCATGAGTTGCATGACTGCCCCCGAGTTGAGATCATCGTCCTCTATCGACGACCCTAAGTTAGCAAGGGCATCTGCCTCTCTATTTTGATCCCGAGGGACGCGTTGTAAAGTCCACTCCTCGAACTGATGTAGTGTTAGTTGAAACTTATCCAGGTACCTTTGCATACGTTCTTCTCTAACCTCGAATGTTCCATTAAATTGGTTTACCACGAGGAGGGATTCGCACTTAGGTTCGATCACCTCTGCCCTAAGCTTTTGGCTAGTTCGAGACTTGCAATCATGGAATCATATTCGACCTTATTGTTAGTCAATTTTACAGTCCTAACAAATTGTCTAACTACATTGCCTGTCAGTGGCTTCATTACCATGCCAAGTCTGGACCCTTTTGCGTTCGAGGCACCGTCCGTAAAGAGGGTCCAGATTCCCGAGGACTACGGGTTTACCAACAACTCTCATTCGACCTCGGGTATTAGGGCCGGCATATAGTCGACCATGAACTCTGCCAAAATTTGAGATTTAATGGCTGTCTAGGCTCCTTATTCAATATTGTACCCGTTGATTTCCACGACCCATTTGGCCAATCGTCTCGAGAGCTCGAGTTTATGCATTATATTTCGCAATGGAAATTGGTCACGACACATATAGGATGGCACTGAAAATATGGTTTCAATTTTCTAGAGGCGCTCATCAAAGCAAGCGCCAATTTTTCCATGTGAGGATATCTAATTTCAACCTCACTTATAGTCCTTCTAACATAGTAAATTAGAAATTGTGTACCTTGTTCTTCCTGGACCAAGACTCACACTTCCCGCTATTTCCGATACTGCCAAGTACATGTATATTTGTTCGTCTGCCTTCGGTGTGTGAAGCAGTGGGAGGCTCGATAAATATCGCTTGAGTTCTTCCAAGGCTCGTTGGCATTCTAGGGTCCACGAAAAGTTTCTCTTCTTCTTTAGTAGCGAGAAGTATCGGTGGCTCTTATCGAAGGACCTCGAGATGAATCACCCTAGGGCGGCTATGAGCCCGATTAATCTTTGCACGACCTTCACGTTGTCCACGACTGTGATATCTTCGATGGTTTTGATCTTATCGGGGTTCATCTCGATTTCCCGGTTGGATACCATGAACCCAAGGAATCTACCTGATATGACTCCAAACGCTTTCATATTGTACTTCTTCAATATGCGGAAGGTCTTCTGCAAATGTTTTAAATGGTCTTCTGCTCACATGGACTTAACCATTTGGTGTCCTTGAGGCCATTTGGTGTCCTTGATGCATCCGATAGCTGATACGATGACAACAACATCAACATTAAAGTTATATTCTGATAACCTCAGTGCTTCTTTAGGCCCGATAGGCTTGTCGTAACCGTTTTTGCTCATGAGACCCCGAGTACTCTAACCTCGGTCATTTATCCTTTCATTTTGCATGGAATTCCTTATAGACCCACTGCTTCTTCGATCTCCATTGTATGACTGGTATCCGTCCCTGCTTGACCTCGGTTCACGGTCGATATCTCTCTTAACTCTGTTGATGAATCTGACAGGATAAACGAACTCGGAAGGAGCCCCAAGTTGATCATCTTCGACTCTGATTTTTGATTGATATCGGTTATGCACATCTGCCCAAGTAACAGCCGGATACTCTATCATATTCTGCTTCAATTGCTGTGAAGCCGGCGAGCTTCGAACATTGAGTCCTTGGGTGAAAGCTTGAACGGCCCAATCATTAGCGACCGGTGGCAAATCTATCCGTTCAATTTGAAACTGGGACATGAACTCTCTAAGCATTTCATTATCCTTTTTTTTGAAAAGGTCCGACTTCCTGATCTCGACCTTAATATCCCTGGCGTGTGCTTTCACGAAAGAATTTGCAAGCATGGCAAATGAGTCAATAGAATTAGGAGGTAAGTTGTGATACCATATCATAGCTCCCTTTGACAGGGTCTCTCCGAATTTCATCAACAAGGAAGATTCGATCTCGTCATCCTCCAAGTCATTCCCTTTGATGGCGTATGTGTATTAGGTAACATGCTCGTTCGGTTCGGCCGTTTATGTTGTACTTAGGAATCTCGGACATGCGGAACTTCTTAGGGATCTGCTTGGGAGCCGCGCTCGGAGGAAAAAGTTCTTATACAAATTTAATGGTACAATTATCATGTTGAGGTGTATCGCATTCTCTTGAATGATAAATAAGCTCATTACGATTTAATTCCAAATTGCTACTCCCTTCGGTCCAAAATATGTGATTTTTTGGCCTTTTTTTTGTCGTCCAAAATAAGTGATTTTTCCAAATTTCGAGAATGAATTAATTTTTTTTCCTACATTTTCCTTGGAGTAAATAATGTTGGAGTATGTGTTAGGAGTATTTATGTGAGATAGTAAAGGTTAATATGGTCAATTTTATTGCTAATTAATGCTAAAAGGTAAATTTCTTAATTTGTGTGAAAACAACAAAAAAACCATTTATTTTGGACCAGAGAGAGTATGTAGCAATAATATGCTTCTTGATTTAAGTCCAATAACTAAATTTATTATGACCTGTACCACTTAAAATTGAATGAGTTACTGAGTTCAAATGCTAGGAAAAAGATTCTTTGACAGGTAGAATTACTTGTTCTTTTTTGTCGGAAGGAAAATCATATGCTTTTTCTTTCACACTTCATTTTTTTTCATTCAGCATTACTCTTTTTTTGTTTGTCGGAAGGAAAGTTATATGCTTTTTCTTTCACACTTCACTTTTTTCATACATCATTACTCTTTTTTTTAAAGGTTTATATAGTCTTCCAAATATCACTTAATATGTTGGTAAAAAATTGACTCACCATGTAGACGAGATAAATCTCAACACGTGCCAAGTATGTTATAAAGAGTCCGGAACCAAAATAATGTCCTTTTGGACAAAAAGAATATTAATGAGTGTAAAAAAAAGTTACAATAGTATATATAAGGCCCAAATACTGGGCGCTATACCTTAACCGTAACTTTTGCCGTTAAGGTATAGCACCCAGTATTTGGGCGTTATACCTCTGACATTTGACTGCTCCCGTATAGCGCAGACATTTTGTACGCTATACCTATAGCGCTTACTTTTTGCGCGCTATACCCCCTTTTTTTGGCCCCACCAATAATAACTGACATAACAATAATTCAAATGTGTATAGCGCAAATTAAAATGGCGCTATACATAAAAAATTTCAGCCCCCCCGGGCTATCCATTTCCTATATAAAGGGGTTAGGATTGTAGGGNTATATCGTATAGAATTTGCGCGTTATACCAGTTAACGGTCCCACCAATAAGTTAAGTGACATAACAATAATTCAAATGTGTATAACACACATTAAAAGGGCGCTATACATAAATAAATAAAATCAGCCCCCCGGGCTAGCCATTTCCTATATAAAAGGGGGTTAGGATTTTAGGAAAATTCATTCAAAAAATATTTTAACTCCCGTTCAAACGTTTCTTCTTGTTAAATTCTCAAGCATTTTTTCATAATGCCTGAAGAGCGTAGAATAAGAGTTTCATTATATTGGGGGGGGAGGGGGGTTGAGGTTGTGATGGAGAATAACTCTGTGAGGTACAATTTATCTCCACAGTGTCATGTTAAATTGCCACTTACAATGGAGTACGATAAATTGATATCGTTGTTATGCAAAAAAATGAGTGTGAGGAAACGTTTAGTGGTACTTAAGGTAACTAGAAGATATCCGTATTCCGTCACTCCAAAAGGAGTTGCTTTTTTCTCAGAGTTTAACATCGACGATGATGAAACTTTGAGGGATTTTCTGAGGACTCCGGATGAATGCCGGGAATTTCTTGTAATCACAATGTTGGATATGTACGTCAAGGTAGAAGACGTACCCAACAATGAGGTTGCGCGTAGTAGGGATAACCACCAGTCACCGGGTGGTTATTCTGGAGCAGTTATTGCCGGACAGGTTCTGGATGAAAGAGTTTTCCTTGATTTAAACTTATCACCGCCGGCGAATGAGCAGCGAGAAAATGAGTTCTCTCCTACTTTCCATAATTCACCAGACGAGTGGTAAACTTAAAATTTCCTTTGTGTTACGATGTACATTTTTGTTGTATTGAATTTGTATTAACGCTCAAATATTTAACAGGGGGTACCGGCCGGATATTAATTTTACAAGTGGTCCATCCGGGAGTCATCACCTAAATAAAAATGTCCATCATGGAATTTCATCACATTACGACTTGTATGTGAAGTGATATATCTATATGGAAAGTTTTTATTAATTTCAGTAGCTTATTAGTTTGTATTTCAGTAGCTTATTATTTTGTCTGTTATGCAGTGAACACAAGCTAGTTGAACCACCCGTACTCACTCAATTTCCCGAAGACGACGTATTAAATCGAGATCTGGCAGATGCACAGAGTGAGGAAGAGAAGAGTGATTACGACAACAATTTTCGGAGATGAGACACCCTTTCCTCGTGAGGATGGTGATGAGGAGGATGAAAAAGAAGGACCTGATTTGACGAGAGAGTATGCTCCACCCCCCCCTAGACGAAGAGTGTACGAGTCCCCAGTGCCGTTTCATTCAAGGGAGATTCCTTACATTGATAACTGGCGAAGCATGCCGGATGTGGAAGCTCTCAACTTGGATATTGACTTGATTTTTCTTGTACTTATTCCGCACCTCGAAGCCTCCATAAGGTATAAAATCAAAGAGTGCATTACTTCAGTCCACCAGGAATATTGCCATACCATTACCAAAAGAAAGGCATTTCTCGGGCGCAAACGAGCGTTTGAAATTGTCTATGGTAACTGGGATAAGTCATTTGCAGCTCTGCCCAAGTACATGGCCGCACTGCAGCACTTTAACCCCGGGACAGTTGTTGAATGGAAGCTTGAGCGGAGTCAGGGGAAACCAGAATATATATTCAATTACGTGTTCTGGGCGTTTAAACCAGCAATTGATGGTTTTTCGCATTGCCGGTCCGTAATATCCATAGATGACACTCATGTATATGGGAAGTACGATATCAAGATGTTTATAGCCGTGGCAGTAGATGATAATGGACAGATATTTCCTCTAGTTTTTGCTGTTTGGGCCAATGAAAGCATAGATACGTGGACGTTGTTTTTAAACCACTTGAAAGAGCACGTTGTCAAACAACGTTCTGGGATTTGTTTAATATCTGATCGGCATAGTGGTATCTTAAGTTCTGTGGAGACTTTTCTGCATGGAAAGAACCTTACGCCTACCACCGTTACTGTGTGAGGCACTTTAAGGCCAATTTACAGAAGGCATATCCCAACAAAGATCTGCATGATTTGATGTGGATGGCAGCAACATACCACCAACAGCATAAATTCTGGAGGCACATGGAATCTATCAGGCAAGAAGACAAGGCAGCCTATCACTGATTAATGCGACATCACCCTGAAAAGTAGACTTTGCATGCGGATGGTGGTAGACGATGGGAAATTCTGACTACAAACGTGTCAGAGTCTTTCAACGGGTAATTGAAGTCGGCAAGAGGATTTCCTGTCACAGCCATGGTGCGGATGTCGTTCAAGCAGATGGCGGAGAGGTTTGTTGAAAGGTCTGCAGCTGCAACGACATTGATGGAAAGGGGTGTTGAATTTATGTCAGTGCCGATGAAAAGATTTGAGAAATACAGACGGCGGTCACATTGGCATTCATTTTTGCAGTATGATAACGAAAGAAATATTTTTGAAGTTCGCACCGCTATCCATCAAAATCGGGGGAATAATTTACATACTGTAAATAAATCATCAAGGTTATGCTCTTGTGGGAAATGGTCCATCTACCACATGCCTTTCTCACATGCCATCAAGTGTTTTCAACGTGTTGGTTTTGGTATAACAAACTATGTTGATCAATAATATAGTGTTGTCAAGTAAATAAACACATATAGTGGGCAGTTGCAGCCAGTGGGTGCTGAGCATTATTGACCGTCGGAACCATTTTAAATGGTGTGTAACAAGTCCTATTTGCGTCGAATACAGGTGCAGAAGAGAACGCGTATACGGAACCAAATGGATTTTAGTGATACCGTTTATGCGCGCAAATGTGGTATATGCTCGCAAACAGGACACGACCGTCGAAAATGTCCTTCAGCTGGTTTGGGTAGCAATAGTGATCAACCTCGTGGTGGGTGTTCTTATAGTGTGCCTAACTATCAATGAGTTTATGTTGTAATAATTATCTATTTTATTTATGTTGCAAGATTTATGAAATAAAATTATGTTTGTTAATTATGATTTGAACTTTTCCATTTTAGTTTTTTAAATGATAATTTAATAAAATTATATATGTGTATTGTCTTGTCGAACTGAAAAAGCTGACCAGCTGAGATAAAGTTGTTTTGTACACATCATGATCTTTAACACGCAAAGCATAACGCGATTAAATACTACGTTATGTGTATGTATAGCGCGATTAAATACTACGTTATGTGTGTTTGCTTGCCTATAAATAACGGGCTCATTCTAGTTATTTTATGCGCTAAAAAATAACTAATAGCAAATCTTTCGAGAAAAGCAAGGTTTTTTTTAATGCACAAATGTCTCAACCTCTTTTTGTACCAAGGTGCAAGTGTGGAAAAAGATGCATGATGCAAAATTATTGGTATAATGGATTGGATGCCGCTACTGGCCTGTGTGAACCAGTTTTATAAGGTTCCCAACGAATCTATTTGCGATTTTGAGGTATGGGGTGATGAACCCTGTTATCAGGAATGCTACAAGGAATCTTTGTAGGATCTTCATAATTTGTGTTTAAAACAGTGGGAACGTGAAAGAGAAAATAAAAGAGAGGTTGCGGAGTTGAAGGCGAAACTGAAAGAGGTAGAAGAAGAAAAAAAAAGTTGGAAGAACAATTTAAGTGGTTGGAGCAGAAAATATTAGGGCGCAGGGACTAAACTTGCATTGTATGTGTTTAGTGTATTACCTTACCTTTATGTTTCGCATGTCATGTATTTTTATTATTTCTAATGAATTTTAATTATGTTAAGTTGCTACGTTTTGTGTTTGTGTTGTAGTAATGAATTTTAGTTATGTTAATTATGTGTGTTTATTAGCTTGTGTTTGTGATTGTAGTATGAAACTA
The DNA here is from genome assembly GCA_005239495.1 of Nicotiana undulata. Taxonomy (NCBI): domain Eukaryota; kingdom Viridiplantae; phylum Streptophyta; class Magnoliopsida; order Solanales; family Solanaceae; genus Nicotiana; species Nicotiana undulata. Next base: position 205,737 of record ML267009.1, on the reverse strand, counting down.
ACTAATGAACGGGGAAATAAAAAAGTAATGCGCATATTATATACAAATTGTTGTTTGGGTATAGCGTCTTAATTCCATGCGCTATACCTGGCAGTCAAATCGTTCCAGGTATAACGCACAGTTTTCTAGCGTTATAATATATATAACGCTCAAATACTGGGCGGTATACCTTAACGGCAAAAGTTACCGTTAAGGTATAGCGCCCAATATTTGGACGTTATATATAGTATTGTAACTTTTTTTAATTTAGACTTATTAATGTTCTTTTTGTTTAAAAACACATTATTTTGGTTCCGGACTCTTGTTATAAAAGGGTTGACAAATGATGTGGACAAAATCTGAAGAACACACGGTACATGACTTATTGCTATCGTAGTTATTAGTACCTGAACTGATAGAGAATCGGTACTGATATCATTGACAAGAGAAACGGTAGAACGAGAATTTAAGTTCTTTTAATGAGGGCCAATCAAACCCTTCAACAAAGGAGACGCTTGCTCGAGACACCTCAAAAGATTGATATCTTCGGAGATTTCCACCATAATTTGACACATCTTCACTTCTTTAGACGTCCCTCCTTCATCTCGAGCAGACACATTGTTGAGAAGTGGTTTAGAAAAGTGGCGGCAAGGAAAGAAGAATCTCAGAATCCTGGTTCTTTTCAGCGAAACCTCCAAAATCTTGATCAAACAGAGCTTCAACCGATTCCATAGTTAGATTAGAAACGTCGCCTTCTACCACGACCAAAGGGGCTTCATCGGGTTCATCTACAAGGTGAAATTGAGCTTCAGATGGATTGACTTGGGGACTGCTCTGGTCACCTCCTGCCTCAATTTTGTTTCTGCCAGACCTAGTCAGCTTTTTGATAGGATTGACGGTTTCTTCTTCTTCCCTCGAGTCAGGGGTTTTATTGTATACGGCTAAAATCGAGAACGTCTGATTTTACGGGCTCGAGGGTCTATTTCGAGATTAAGCTCATGTCGAAGCAAGCTCGAGCTCGAAGAACACGAAGACCGAAGGATCGAGATCGGGCAAAATCAACATCAAACAACAGAATAGCTAGATATCTGTGATCGACCATAGATCTCGGTGGGAATCTCGGAATGACAGAACCGTTAACGAGTATTGATATCAATCATGTATTTTGTTTCCGAATTAGAGTTACACATTATTTAGGATTCCTGTTTACCTTGAAAATGGTAGTTACAATTAAATTTTATTTTGTGGTTCTAAAAATATATGGTTTATTTTAATACTAGTTGTTAGACAATTGATGCTTAGTGTGAGTTAGAAGAATGAGATAAGAGCAAAGGAAATTGGTGTTATGAAAACCGAGCAGTCGTGAGACGAGGTCTCGAGCTGGCCGAAATTGGGCCTCGAGGTCGAGCTAATATGCTTGACAGGGGGAGATCGATGAAGAATTAACAACTTAAAGGGCCTCGAGGATAGTATTTTATGATCAAATATAAGTAATAAATGAAGAACAATAAATGAAACACACTAAATGGAAGCAATAAATCAATGGAACAATTGTAGAGTATGTTTAAGTTAGAGAGCAGAGAATGTTCTTGTTCTTGTATCGAATATCATGTGCGCAAAAAATGACAAGGGTCCCTTTTATATAAGAGGGGGAATCCCAACATAATACATGTGTAATTATTACAAAGAAATATAGCTGGTACATCTATTTAATGGTCTGGTACGAACTTATATTATTCTTGCAGGCGTTGTCAGCTATAACCACATGCCTTTGGGAATTTTCCGCCTCTCCATGATGGTCATCGATATACACTTCCCCGAGGTCGAGCATAGGGAACCTTCACATGCTCCCTCGGGGTCAAGCTTTGACTTTTCCCGGAGCTCCTCGAGGTCGGGCGTGAAATGCTATATTGGCCTCGAAATCGGGCTCTCCGATTTTAGCCGTATACAGATAGTCCCCGCATTTCTTAGAGTGAAATGATAAGAAATGGTCTTGAATTTTTTGCCTCTTCGATTTCCCCATAATGATGTCAGCCACGTCAGAACATTAAATGATACGACAGAATGACTGCGTAGTGGTTGCCATCAGCACGGTCTTCGAAAAGCCCACGAACTGCTATAGGTTGACCTTTCCGCTCCTCCAATATGCTTAAACGACATCTATAAATACTTCATTTATTTGCCTTTCACACTTTTAAAATATCTTCAAATCTTCAAAACTTAGCTAACAGTTTTCCGGTCTCATCTTGTTTCTGCGTTTATTTCTTCATTACTTGCTTTGAAAGTCAGTTGTAAACATGGCCAAAACTTCTAAAACGGTTTCTCAAAAAGAGGGAACCACTTCTTCATCACGCCCGTCTAAGGAAAATCGAGAACACCTCCCAGTATCAAGCAGTATATTCCTGGTCCCTTTGACACGATCTTCGATTTTACCATCGAGAAACCCTCTTCTGTGCTGGGCCGATGCGAGCCCATGTCTTGGTACACAAGTGTAGTGACCGAGGTGAAGATGGTAAAGATAGACTGCCGCTGGGGGGAAGCGGTGCAAGTAGAAATCCCTATAGCCGAGGAAAGCATTGTTACGCATAAAGCTGGCTTCCTCAGCGTATATACATATCCATTCACTTTAGGCCCCATAGATTCTTATTTTCCACCGATAGACCCGATGATTCTTCTGGAGGATTGTCTAAATGATTCGATACTTCTCCAACATGGTCGAGGTAATGACCTTCACCCTCGATCATTTGATCAGATTGTATAGCCCTCGTCTCTACCGATGGGGTTTAATCAAGCTACACCGTCGATTTACCAAAGCATTCTTTTCCTGTATCGACGAGGACAAAGACCGGGGATGGATGAGCCGATTTGTCAGAGTCAGAACCTCGAACCTTATCCCCATTGATAGGATGCCATTGCCGGATGAATGGAACACGAAGCGTAAGTGTCTCCATATCGAGTATGTTTTATCACATCTTTTTCTTCTTCTGAACTGACCCCTTTCTTTCTTGGTCAATTCTCTTCTGATCGTGTAGCTAACGTGTGGTTCCTTGGCGCGGTCCAGAACCTCCCAGGATGGGTCAAACTCTTAGACTCCGCTTTTCCATATAGCAAGCGCGTTTGGCGCGATTTGGACAAAACGCGATGGCATGCCAAGAATCACGGTAAGCCCTAATTGCTGTTACTCCCAAATCCTTTATGAATAACTTTTATGGTGGAATGTTTGATATATCGTGCTTGTGCAAGCCTTGGGGAGGCCATTTCAATGAGACCTCCTTCTCCTGGTGCAGAAGAGGCCTCGAAACCCGCCAAGGTAGACGTCAACGGAGTCTCCAAAGCCAAAGAAACCTAAGGCTCGAAAGCCTAAGAATAATGCCACGGTCCTGACCTCGGCTTCTGCAAAAAGTCTTCGTACTAAAGACGAAGATGATGACTATCGCCCTTTGGTACAAAGGGTATGATGAAGCGCTGAAGCTTCAAATATTGCTGGGTAGAAGACTACCGAGTCAAAGGTAGCCGAAGCGGACCCACCTTGTGTCGATGAGACCCTCGAGGAGGGTTTGGGTGCAGTACTCGAGCCGCCCGTCAAACAGGACGCGGTTTTTGAGACTCTTCGAGGGCGAGAGGAGGCCCCTATAGAAGTTGATGCCGCATGTGGCTTTCAATTGGGCCTGTCATTTTCTCTCCGGAGGAGATACGGGATGCCCAGGACAGGAACGCTCTCGGTGTGGGGACCTATCAGGGAGAGGATGACGCGTTCAGAGATTACTTTGATGGCGTTGAGGAGGATGTCGATCTCGATGCCCCCGTCTCTCTCGAGGAGGCTGAGAGACTCCAAAAGCAGGTGATGTTCTTGACATATTATCCGCGCTTCAAGTTTTTTTATTCTTGTTTTTCTAACTTTCCTCCTCTGTGTTGTGGTTCAAGAAGCTGTATGACCAGGCTTTCTCCAAGCTACAAGATGAACTGACTTTCCGTGAGGAGGAGCTCGAGAATATCACATTAGAGTTGAACGAGTTGAAGATTTCCTCTACCGGAAAGGAAGAGGAGTTGAATGAGCTTCAAGCAAGTTTTGAGAGAGCGCACCAGCAACGGACCAGCTTCGTTGAGCAAGTAACATGGCATTCATGAGCTCACCTTTTATTCTCATAAATTGGTGCTTACTATATTGATTCGTCTTTGCAGATTGAGCAAAAAGATGCCCTGGTGGGGAAACTTCGGGAGGAGGTCACGACCAAGGATGCCGAGATCCTCGAGCTGAAGCGGTAGAATAATGACGTGGCCTCAGAGAGAGACATTCTTCGGGGAGAGCTAGCCTCGATCCAGGGTCTTCTTTGAAGTGCTCAGGAGGAGGCTGCCGCATTATCCACGGCCAAGTCTGAGGCTGATACATTCATTTCTTCGTACAAAAGGGAAGCTGCCGCCGCAAATGATCGGGCCAGGGAGATATCCGAAGAGGACGAACTTAAACTGGATCGGGCCGTTGCTCATGCTTGTTAGCAATCTAGGAGGCAGGCCTTCGAGAAATTGAATGCCAAAGGTTTCGATATCTCTGCCGAAATTGAAAAATCTAGGGCCTTGGAGGAAGAATCAGCAATTCCGACTACTTTGGATGAGGGCTCCGGAAGCGACTCGGGCAGTAGTGAAGGAGAAGAATATACTTGCTTTATTTTTGCTTTTTTCTTTCTTTATTGTATATGGTCTCCTCGGGGGAGCTTTGTAAAATACCCTTGTAAATATATTTTTGAGAATGAAAAAGATTTCTTCGTTTCACGTCTCCGAACTTTGCCTCTTATTGTTTATGCGAAAGTCAATCTTCGAGTTTTGAATTTAGCTCTTTAGAGCCCGTATTTGCAGTAACAGAGTTCCTCGATATCAGACACCTTCCTGAGGCTGGGTTGGTATGGGGATCTCGATCACTAAAATGCTGTATGAAAGCGTCATTCTTGTGACACGACCGTGAAGTGACCAAGGTGTCCTCGTCGACACATTTCCCCAAAAGTCATAATGACTTTGTCAAAATTAATTGGCCTTCAAAGTAGATGAATAGTCTCCGCTTTCTCTATATATATTTGCCTTTCCCTCATTGAGTGCTTTGGTATTTTCAAAGCTTAATTTCTCTTTAGAGTTCAATTTCTCGCATCAGTTCTCCTGCTATCTTAGTTCGAAGCTTTTGCCTGACTTTTCATTCTCTTTTCCTTTTTTCGAAGAAGTAATGGCTGCCATGCCCAAATCTGCTCACCATGAAGAGGGAAATTCCACCCCTGCTTCCCGCCCGGCCGGTGGTACACCACCGGCGTTTGGCGAGTAAACCTTGAGCTACTTTGCTTTGAAGAAAGACTTCTCACTAGAAAAACCTTTCGACGCTCCGTGCCATGGAGAGCATGCTTCGAGGTTTGTTCGGTCAATAGAAGAGAAACACCTCGAGGTTGTGAGGAGAGACTGCACATGGGGAGAAAATGTGATGCTGCAGATACTCTCTTGGGAAGAGGATATTATGGCCCACGTAGAGGGGTTTCTGAATGTGTATACGTACCCCTTTACGTTGGGTCCCCTCGACCGCCTTGTGCTCAAATTTTGTAAAAGATATCAATTAAATTTTGCTCAGATTCATCCATCTTTCTGGCGGATAGTGATGATGATAAGTTTCTTCACTTAAAAGTCTGAGCTCGAGTTTACCCTTATCCACCTCATCAGAGTATATCGGTCTCTGCATTGTCGAGGTCTGATTGCGTTACGACGCCGATCCACCAGGCCCTTTATCGCTAGTGACGATGAGGACGTGAATCGAGGATGGATGAGTCGATTTGTTCGAGTGAGGACCATCGACATTATCCCTGACGAGTTCCTGCCATTTCCAGAAAAATGGAACTTCAAACGTGAGTACTATGTCGCTCATTGGTTCCCTTTGCTTCTGATGGTTTATAAGAATGTTTCTTTCCCTCCTTTTCAGCGGTCTCGTGGCTGCTGAAAGAGATTTCCAATTTTGTGGACTGGATTCGGAAGCTGGCCGCTTCCTCATCTTATAATGAACGCAAGTGGCGAGATCTGTCGAAGGGAAGATGGGAAGCAAAACACCACGGTATGTTTTGTGTGGTAGATGTTTTGAGAAACACTTTCTTTTATGTGTATTAACTCCGTCATCGTAGGTATTGGTGAATTATCTGAGATGATACCGTGTCATCTCGAGGAGGAGGAGAGACCATCGGCTTTAGAGCCGATTAAGGATAATGAGCGTAAAGGATCCTTGAGGGACGAGGATACTCATGATGAAGCGGGGCCTGCCCGTAGGCACAAAGAAGATGTCGCCGCTGGAGAAGACCTTACATTCTTCGGTTATTTTATGGACATCAATACTCTTGGGGATGATGGTTCTGCATTGATGGCTCGAACCAGTGGACCTCCCAAGGTTGCCGAACCTGCTGGGCCTGAGACCTCTAGCCTCGAGGGAGCGGTTCCACGAAAGGGGAGGAGCAAAAGTCCTTTACCACCGTCTACTTCCCCCCTCGAAGTTCGAGGGGTGCTTAGGGCCAAGGGCCGCCTAGATCGATCAGAGTCTCGAGTGATTATGTCCCTTCTCGGGGTGGTTCAACTGGGGCCGATGAGGCCAAATAAGTAAATGCACACTCGACTTTCTAGGAGGCTCAGCGACTCTGTTCGGTGGTGAGCTTCGTTTGCATTGTTGGGTTTTTAGCTTTGTATTTTCATTTTTTAAACTGATGCTTCTTTTTCTCGGGCCTTCGATAAGCTCAAGTCTAAGTTGCTCCGCTGCGAGGCCAGACCACAGAAGGCCTTGGACGGGGAGAAATCTCTCAGGCTTCTCTGTGATAAGAAGATGATAGAGGTTATATTCCTTCGATATGAGATGAATCAAAGCCGAAATTACGAAGGCAATCTAGAGGGACATGTAATCTTCATTTTGAGGGTATACAAGATTCCTTCTCCACCTTTAAAGGTTAATTTTTTGGTATCTTAGTTGCAGACAAAGATGGAGGCGCTTGAACACCTCTAGGGCAAAGTGGGCCAGGCCAAATCTGAATGCAACACATTGAGGGCTCAGATGGATGCTTACGTTGCGGCCAAAATAAATGCTTTGGCCAAGGCTTCTGCCCTCGAGGTGCAACTCCACAATACTCAAGAAAGCTGCTCGTCCAGATGAGCAGGATTGCAAAGCTCGAGTCAGATCTTTTGAAGATGAAGGCTGAGGTCGTGAACACCCGGGCTAAAGCTGAAGAAGTTCGAGCTATGGCTAATAAGAAGGTGGCCGTCTATTTAAAAGATGCTGCCGATGCTCCGGCAGAGTTGAGAGGGGCCTTTGATAGAGAGGGGAGGAGTAATGAAAATGCCCGATGCAGGTCTTAGAGGGAAACCCTCGAAGAGATTCATGCTATGGGCTTTGATCTCTCAGAGGAGATAAAGTAGGACAAGGCGGATAAGATCGGCACCAAGTTATTCCTTTCCGCTGTTGCTGGAGCTGATATTTGAAGGCCGTTAAGGGAGCTGGTCCCGAGGAGCCTTCGAGGGAGCTGGTCCCGAGAATATACTAGGTTTTTCTTTCTTGTTCTTTGTATAAGATTCCCTGCGGGATTATTGTAAATGTATACTTGTATCATTGCATTTATACACAAAAAGAAACCTTTTGGTTTTCCCCTTATATGAATCTCCACTTGCTTGCGTCTTTGTTTTTGTTTTTGTTTTGCATATTGATGCTCGAGATAGTCCAATGAATTGGACTTTGAGATGAAACTCTTAAGGTTTTGTGCTCGACGAGCAATTGATAATAGTTGATAGTTAACCGCTTAGGGCTCATTCCTCGAGTCAAATTTTGACTCGGGCTTGTCGACCCTTAGGTTTTTAAATCGGCCCTGAGGCTCTTTATGTTGGCGCTTAGGCTCTTACACATTGGCCCTTAGGCTTGTTTTAGATCGGCCCTGAGGCTCTTTAGGTTGGCTCTTAGGCTCTTATGCATTGGGCCGGTACGACCTCTTATATGGCTATAGTTATCCCTCGTTAAAGGCTTTTTTGAAGTTTTTGTGTTCGTCCGACTCTTCGACGGCTCGATAAGAACCTCGATTATGAGCCATTATGTGACGATAAATGAGAAACTTGGAAGGTTCGCTCGAAGGCTGATTGAGCCTTTTCATTGTTTGGGGCTGATATAATGGAAGCTCTTTTGCTTATGCCGAGGGTATCCTGATTAACCGGTTCTTTTCGAAGTATTTGAAGGCTTGTGATTTTATGGCGACGGTTGGACGTCTCTGAGTCGCGTTAGTTTGGCCGGAGCCTTATGTCCGTAGTCATTTTATTGGGTCGTAGCCTTGCAGTCTCCGAGTGAGGTAGTCTCGGCGTCTATATCGAGGGTATGCCTTTTTAGGGGTCTTAAAAGTTCGAATATATAGACTTGATTTTAATATCGAGATTATGCCTTTTTTAAGGTCTTACAAATTCGGACATGCCTTGCTTGGGGTCTTATAATTTTGATATTGCCTCATGGAGGTATTATAAGCTCGAAGTTGCCTCATGGAGGTCTCATAAGTTCGAAGTTGCCTTATGGAGGTCTTACATTGTTGATATTGCCTCATGGAGGGCTTATATTGGTGCCTTATGGAGGGCTTATATTTTTTAGCATGCCTCATCGAGGTCTTACCGATTTGATGTTGCCTCGTTGAGGGCTTACAAGTTTGAACATGCCTCGTTGAGGTCTTAAAACTTTGATGTTGCCTCATGGAGGGCTTACGAGCTTGAAGTTGCCTAATTGAGGTCTTACGACTTCGAGTTTTTGGGTGGCTTGATGAGCTGGTTACCAATTATAGTCCCCGAGTGCTCGAGGATTTCTGGCCTTTGAGCCCCCTTCTTGTGAAAATAACAAACTTCTTTGAAGCGCAAAGCGTTTTGGTGATAAAAGATAATCCTTTGATTACTTGGTACAAGTATACATGTTTTCGCTATTGAGGGTTCGATTATTCTAGCGGACACGGTACATTCGACCGTTTGGCCCGATACATCATTCTCCTGTCGAGACCCTCTTTGGCTTATTTCAATTTCTTCGAGGAGGGGATCTCCCAGGGGATGCCCCCTAGTATTCGAGGTTGATTTAAGAGAAGCCTTGAATACTTGTTGTGTTCTCCTTTGGTAGCATATAGATGTTGCCTCGTTAAAAACCTCGTCGGTAAAACCCATCTGGGATAAAATCTGATTTGAGGGAAAAAGAGTGCAGCGCATTAATTAAAATCTGATTTGAGGGAAAAAGAGTGCAGCGCATTAGTGTAAAACGTAAATGAAAAAGGGAGAGGATTTACCTTAACTGTGGTGGCATTCAAACCTCGATATGCTTTAATTGCTCGTTCCGAGGACGCGAAACGCTCCACCATTTGTTCATTTGGGTGCAGCCGAGAATGTAGTTTGTGATTGCTACTTACATCTCTCTTGCTGCATGCTGCTCCCCGTATACTGTTTTTATTCCATATTCGTTGGAAACTTCATCATTTGATGAAGGGTTGACGGTACTTCTCTCATGCAGTGTATCCACGGCCTTCCAAGTAAGGCATTGTATCTCATGTCACCTTCAATGACATGAAACTTGGTATCTTGCATTGTGCCGGCCACGTTGACCGGGAGGGTGATCTCCCCTTTCGTCGTTTTGCTCGCCATGTTGAAACCATTAAGTACTCAAGAGGCGGGCACGATACGGTCGAGCAGTTTGAGCTGCTCCACCACCCTCGACCTGATTATGTTGGCCGAGCTACCTGGATCCACGAGCACACGTTTAATTTGGACTTTATAAGAGAAAAGAAATTACCAATGCGTCATTATGAGGCTGAGACAGGGTCTCGATGTCCTCTTCCCTGAATGTGAGAGCGTCTCCGGGTATGTAACTCCGAGTTCACTTTTCCCTGGTGATGGATATTATTGTTCATTTGACAATAGGTTCCTGTGGGACGTCGATTCCTCCAATGATCATGTGGATGACATGCTGTGGTTCTTCTGTTTCGTTTTTCCTGTTCGCCTCTCTTTCCCAAAATTGATTTTTCGCTCGGTCGCTGACGAACTCTCGGAGGTTCCCTTTGCTAATAAGTCGGGCTACCTCTTCTCGGAGCTGTCTACAATCCTCAGTCCTATGACGTGAGTGCCGTGATATTCACACACCAAGTTAGGGTTCCTTTGTGAATGATCTGATAGAATGGGTTTTGGCCACCTGGTATCTTTGATTCTACCTATGGCCGATATGATCTCTAAAACATCAATGTTGAAGTGGTACTCAGATAACCGGGGTGCCTCTATTGACCCCGTGTGCTTGTCAAACCTGGCTTTGTTCACGAGTCCCCGAGAATTCTGACCTTGATCCATCCTTCGATCGTTTCGAGGTATGTTGCGCCTTGGGGCGTTCCTTCGATATTCGATGTACGATTGGTACCTCTCCTTTCTTTGCATCGTATCCCTCTCCGAAAACCTTGATTCCTTCTCTAAGAGCCTGCTAGGATGCACTGAGCCCGAGGGGGCTCCCAATTGGTCGTCCTCGACCCTGATCTTTTACTGATACCGGTTGTGGACATCCGCCCAAGTTACGGTGGGGTATTCAACCAAGTTCTGCTTTAGCTGCTTCGAAGCTATCCAACTTCGTTCATTTAAGCCCTAAGTGAAGGTCTGCACTACCCAGTCATCGGAGACTGGTGGTAACTCCATTCGTTCCATTTGAAAGCGAGATACAATTTCCCTTATCATCTCGTTTTCTCTTTGTTTGATTTTGAAGACGTCAGACTTCCTCGTTGCAACCTTGATGGCATCGACATGTGCCTTTACAAAGGAATATTCCAACATGGCAAATGAATCCATTGAGTTTGGGGGTAGGCTGTGATACTACATCATGACCCCCTTTGATAGTGTTTCTCCGAATTTTTTCAGCAGAACGGATTCAATCTCGTCATCCCTAAGGTCATTTCTTTTACAGCACAAGTACAAGCAGTAATGTGCTAATTGGAGTCTGAGGTCCCGTTATGCTTTAGGAGATCGGGCATTCTGAACTTCTTTGGGATGGGCTTCGGAGCCGCACTTGATGGGAATGACTTTTGCACGAACTTCTTTGAATCTACACCCTTCAGAATATGGGGTGCACCTGGGATATGATCGACCCTCGAGTTGTACGTCTCCACCTTTTTGTCGTTTGCTTCTATCTTCTTTTTGCCTGATTCAATCCTCTTTGTAAGGTCCTCTAGCATCTTTATAATAGCGGTGTCGACTGCTGACCCGTTGTTGCTCTACCTTTCTGGTGCCTCTTCGACTCGAGAAGCCGCTTCCGGTGGTGCTGTGCTTGGAGTTTTTTGATGGATTTGTAGCTGAGAAATAGCCACCTGTTGTGCCTGTAACATTTCAAAAATAACATAAAGGCTAACCTCTCTTTCCTCCCGAGCTGGAGTTTTCTGCGCTTCATGTTGGTTTTCCCGGCGTATACTCCCGTCGGTATGGGAGCTTATATCGACATGTTGGGAGTTGCGTGAGCCCACATCCACGGGGATTGGCGCTGGTGCGTCCTCAGGGGTTTGCAGTGGTACACCGGCACCTGAAACAACTACACCATTCTCTCCATGATCCTCAGGACCGTTGTTTTCATGTGCATTCACTGAGTTAGACATTTTCGACCTGAAATCAAAGATTCTTGGACAAGAAGAAGTGTAAAGAATAACTTGTGTTTTTCAGTAAACCAGTACTAAAACAATCACTTTTATTTTTAGCCTCACGGTGGGAGCCTAACTTTTTACCTTGAAAATGGTAGTTACAATTAAATTTGATTTTGTGGTTCTAAAAAATGTGATTTATTTTAATACTAGTTGTTATCCAGGACAGAGTGGGAGTAGTCTCCGTGGAGGACAAGATGCGGGAGTCGCGGCTGAGAAGGTTCGGACATGTAAGGAGAAGAAGCATTGATGCACCTGTTAGGAGGTGTGAGAGGTTGGCCATGGAGAGTGTGAGAAGGGGTCGAGGTAGGCCTAAGAAGTACTGGGGAGAAATGATTAGGCAGGACATGGTGCTGCTTCTGCTTACTGAGGACATGACACTTGATAGGAGAGAGTGGAGGTCGAGGATTAAGGTAGAAGGTTAGTAGGTAGTTTACAGTGTTCACCGATAGGCTTAGTAGCATGCATTTCCCTTCATATAGTTAGATTTTTGTTACGTTATGCGGTTTTGTTCGCCTCAGGTATTGTACTCCCTGTTGCTATTATTTGATACTATTTTTATTTTTTTATTTTTATTTTTATTTTTATTTTTTATTTTTTATTTTTATTTTTTCTTGCCCTTCCAGAGCTGAGAGTCTATTGGAAACAACCTCTCTACCTGCATTAGGTAGGGGTAAGGTCTGCGTACAGACTACCCTCCCCAGACCCCACATGTTGGGATCAGACTGGGTTTGTTGTTTTTGTTGTTAGGAAATTGATGCTAAGTGTGAGTTAGAAAAATGAGATAAGAGCAGAGGACAATTGTGTTATGCAAATCGAGCAATCATGACACGAGGTCTCGAGATGGCCGAAACTGGGCCTCGAGGTCGAGCTAATATGCTTGACAGGGGGCGATCGATGAAGAATTAACTGCTTAAAGGGCCTCGAGGATAGTCTTTTATGATCAAATATAAGTATAAATGAAGAACGATAAATGAAACACACTAAATGGAAGCAATAAATCAATGTAACAATTGTAGAGTATGTTTAAATTTGAGAGCAGAGAATATTCTTGTTCTTGTATTGAATATCATGTGCCCAAAAAATGACAAGGGTCCCCTTTATATAGGAGGGGGAATACCAGCATAGTACATGTGTAATTATTACAAAGGAATACAACTAGTACAACTATTTAATGGTCCGGTATGTACTTGTACTATTCTTGCAGGCGTTGTCAGCTATAACCACGTGCCTTTGGGAATTTTCGCCTCTCCATGATGGCCATCGATTTACACTGCCCCGAGGTCGAGCATAGGGAATCTTTGACATTCTCCCTCGGGGTGAATCTTCGAGTTAGCCCTGAGCTCCTCGAGGTCGGGCGCGAAATGCTATATTCGCCTCGAAATCGGGCTCTTCGATTTTAAATACACACAATTCTTCCTATACTATATAAAGAGGAACGCTGTTCATTTGTAAATACACACAATTATTGAGAAGTAATAAAACGCTGCTCTTTTACTTGCTTATCACTTACTATCGCTTTAATTGTTTTTACTGTTCTTGACACTTGATCTCGAGCATGTCCCAATCGAGGTTGATAACTTGCAACAACACTGGTTTGGTTTATCTCAATCGTTTAATTCATCTATTCATTTAGACATTTATCAATCGGTACTGTCACGACCCCAATTTCCCACCGTCAGGTCCGTGATGGCGTCTAACGTTGAACCCGCTAGACAAACCAACGTGTATTTTCAATTTGTTATAATGCTTTATTATTAAATGAAAACAGGTGAAATACGACCTTTTCATAAATAAAAAGCATAAAGAGAAAACAGGCTATAAGTACATAACTCAATCCACTGCTTTTACGAATTTTCAAAATAACCAAAACCAGATCTTTGGAGTCACAATGTCACAGACTATCTACGAATAATACAAGTAAGTGTCTAAAAGAAATAAATACATCTATTTTTAAAATACTAAAAACAGAAATAAGGAAGTAGAAGGGGGCGCCAAAGCCTGCGGACACCTGCAGAACTACCTCGGTGTCTCCGAGTGGACTGAAGGAAGCCTTACAGCTCAGATGTCCACAGGGTCCTGTACCGGGATCTGAACAACAAAAAGGTGTGCAGGTGTAGTATCAGTACAACCGACCCCATGTGCTGAGTAAGTGTCGAGCCTAACCTCGGCGAAGTAGTGACGAGGCTAGGACACGACAATGATACAACCTGTGCAATTTAACAATAATCGGAAGAATAATAACTGCAAAAAAATTAGTTAAGTACAAGGGAAAAAAAGGGGAACATGCTGGGGGAAAGAGATAACAATTAGCAGAAATAACGGAATAAGACAACAATTTAAATATCAAAGTATCAACAGGAAATAACAACACAGAGTAATCAAGTGCACGACATCACCCTCCGTGCCTTTACTCTCATCGTCACCAAAAGGCGCACGACATCACCCTTTGTGCTTTTACTCTCGTCCTCACAATAAATAAATAGAAATGACACGGCATCACCCTTCGTGCTTTTAATATCATATCATGGCACGGCATCACCCTTCGTGCTTTTACACTCTCATCCACACAATAAACAATACACGACATCACCCTTCGTGCTTTACACTCTTCCTAACAGAAATCAATACACGGCATCATCCTTCGTGCTTTTAGACTCTTCCTCACAAAAACCATATCAATAACAAAAGTTTGGCAAGGAAGAATTAACAATATGAACCATAACAGTAAATCACAACATCCCGGCAAGGGAACAACAATAGAAATATCATCGTCCCGGCAAAGGACATAGCTATAACCAATCTCACTCAAGTACATAACTTTACAAAATATTCCTCAACCGAAACAAATACTCAACAACATCCATTACCAAGAATTTCCACCGAATGAACAATTACCGAAATGAAATCCAATCTATTACACAGTAAATATCAAAGAAAATCACATAGTTCATAATTTTCGACTCACGGGCATGCTTTTCACCAACGTATCGGTACTCGTCACCTCATCTATACGTTGAACATGGTATAAACACATAGCAAATAAGACTCAACACCTATTCCGTCAAGCTAATGTTAGGCCAAATACTTAAACTTTCACAACCAAAATCACGCCTCAATCACCGCATTTCCTTTCGAACTCGACTCCAAATCAATAAACGCTAAATAATTCAATTCCAATGCTTAATTATAAGTTTCCTATCATTCTTCCCAAAAATCCAAAAATCGACCCCGGGCCTGCTTGGTCAAACACGAGGTTTGGACCAAAACCCGATCACCCATTCACCCACGAGCCCCAATATGTAATTAATTTTGAATTATGACCCTAAAACGAGGTCTAAATTCTAATTAATCAAAAAGCCCTAACTCTACCCAAATCCCTAATTTTCTACCCTTTAAATCATATTTTTGGCCTAGAAATCTAATAGGTATTGATAAAAATTGAAGAAAAAGAATCTAAGGTTACATACCTATGAAATTATGGTGAAGTTGTCTTTCTAAAATCGCCCAAGGTGGAGTGAAGAAGAAGAAGTTATGAAATTTAGGTTAAATCCCGTAATGGGTTCTGTTTTTGACAAAAGAAATAACTGGGCGAATTTACACTTCGTGTTCGCGAACCCTTGGCCGCGTTCACGTAGGTCTGGCTTTCTTGGCGTACGCGTTCGCGAGCCTCAGTCTGCGTTCGCGTAGGGTTGAGACTACCCAGCCCCCAATCCATCCTTTGCTCTATGCGTTCGCAACCCTGGGGACGTGTTCGCGTAGAGTCACTGCCCAGTGCTCCGCGTTCGCATAGAGTAAATCCCAGGTCCTTCCCCTTTGCTCTTCGCGTTCGCGTGAGTTACAAAGCGTTCGCGTAGAGGAACTCACCAGACACCAGAAACTGTGCAAAACACCAGATTTTAAGTCTAAAAATCACTCCGACGCTTATCCAAAACTCACCCGAGCCCTCGGGACTCCAAACCAAATACACACGCAACCTCAAAAACATCCTACGGACTTACTCGTGCGATCCAATCGCCAAAATAATATCTTAAACAACGAATTTAACACCAAAATCAAGGAAAATTTCCAAAACATCAAAAATATCAAACTTTGCATTTACGGGTCCGAATCACGTCAAATGACTTCCGTATCTTACCAAACTTTACAGACATGTTACAAATATTATATCTAACTTGTACGAAGCTGCGAAACGAAAATACGAGCCCGATACCATAGATTTCACATATAACTAAACTTTTTAAAAATCCTTTATATTTTTCAGAAAACAATTTTTTTCAAAAATTCATTTCTCGGGCTTGGGACCTCGGAATTCGATTCTGGGCATACGCCCAAGTCCCATATTTTCCTACGGACCCTCCGGGACTGTCAAATCAGGGGTCCGGTCCGTTTACCAAAAAAGTTGACTATAGTCAACTTAATTCAAATTTCAAAAATACAATTATCATTTTCCTCAGTTTTTCACATAAAGGCTTCCCGGCAACACGCCTGCGCTGCGCACGCAAATCAAGGTGATATAAAAGGAGGTTTCCATGACCTCAGAACACATAATTGACTAGAAATACACGGGATGATGGCACGACATTACCCTTCGTTCTTTTACACTCTCATCCTTACAATAAACAATACACGACATCACCCTTCGTGCTTTACACTCTTCCTAACAGAAATCAATACACGTCATCATCCTTCGTTCTTTTACACTCTTCCTCACCCAAACCATATCAATAACAGAAGTTTGGCAAGGAAGAATTAACAACATGAACCATAACAGTAAATCACAACATCCTAGCAAGGGAACAACAGTAGAAATATCACCGTCCCGGCAAGGGACACAACCATAACCAATCTCACTCAAGTACATAACTTTACAAAATATTCCTCAACCGAAACAAATACTTAACAACATCCATTACCAAGAATTTCCACCGAATGAACAATTACCGAAATGAAATTCAAACTATAACACAGTAGATATCAATGGAAATCACATAGTTCATAATTTCCGACTCACGGGCATGCTTGACACCAACATATAGGTACTCGTCACCTCACCTATACATTGAACATAGTATAAACAAATAGCAAATAAGACTCAACACCTATTCCCTCAAGCTAAAGTTAGGCCAAACACTTACCTCAACTTCCACGACCAAAATCACGCCTCAATCATCGCTTTTCCTTTTGAACTCGACTCCAAATCAATCGTATCTAGACATAATTGACTTAATTACATCAATAAATGCTAAATAATTCTATTCCAATGCTTAGTTATAAGTTTCCTATCATTCTTCCCAAAAATCCAAAAATCGACCCCGGGCCCGCTTGGTCAAGACACGAGGTTCGGACCAAAACCCGATCACCCATTCACCCACGAGCCCGAATATGTAATTAGTTTTGAATTCCGACCCCAAAACGAGGTCTAAATTCCAATTAATAAAAAAGCCCTAACTCTACCCAAATCTCTCATTTTCTACCCTTAAAATCATATTTTTGGCCTAGAAATCTAAATGGGTGTTGATAAAAATTGAAGAAAAAGAGTCTAAGGTTACATACCTATGAAGTTATGGTGAAGTTGTCTTTCTAAAATCGCCCAAGGTGGAGTGAAGAAGAAGAAGTTATGAAATTTGGGTTAAATCCTGTAATGGGTCATGTTTTTGACAAAAGAAATAGCTGGGCGAATTTACTCTTCGCGTTCGCGAGCCCTTGGCCGCGTTCGCGTAGGTTTGTCTTGCTTGGCCTTTGAGTTCGCGAGCCTCTGGCTGCGTTCGCGTAGGGTTGACACTACCGAGCCCCCAGCCCATCCTTTTCTCTATGCGTTCGCAACCCTGGGGACGCGTTCGCATAGTGTCACTGCCCAGTGCTCCGCATTCGCGTCTCACTCTACGCGTTCGCATAGAGTAAATCCCAGGCCCTTCATCTTGGCTCTCTGCGTTTGTGTGAGTTACCACGCGTTTGCGTAGAGTAACTCACCAGACACCAGAAACTGTGCAAAACACCAGATTTTAAGTCTAAAAATCACTCCGACGCCTATCCAAAATTCACCCGAGCCCTCGGGGCTCCAAACCAAATATGCGCACAACCTCAAAAAAATCCTACGGACTTACTCGTGCGATCAAATCGACAAAATAACATCTTAAACAACGAATTTAACACCAAAATCAAGGAAAATTTCCAAAACTTCAAAAATATCAAACTTTGCATTTACGGGTCCGAATCACGTCAAATGACTTCCGTTTATTACCAAAATTTACAGACATGTTATAAATATTATATTTAACCTGTACCGGGCTCTGGAACCAAAATACGAGCTCGATACCACAGATTTCATATATAATTAAACTTTTCAAAAATCCTTTATATTTTCAGAAAACAATTTCTTTCAAAAATTTATTTCTCGGGCTTGGGACCTCGAAATTTGATTCCGGGCATACGCCCATGTCCCATATTTTCCTACGGACCCTCCGGGCGTCAAATCACGGGTCCGGGTCCGTTTACAAAAAATATTGACTAAAGTCAATTTAATTCAAATTTCAAAAATACAATTATCATTTTCCTCAATTTTTCACATAAAGGCTTCCCGGCTACACGCCCGTACTGCGCACGCAAATCGAGGTGATATAAAAGGAGGTTTTCATGACCTCGAAACACAGAATTAACTAGAAATACACGGGATGGCCTTTTGGGTCATCACAATCTCCACCTCTAAAAAAACGTTCGTCCTCGAATGGACATAGAAAGGTACCTGAATCGGGGAAAAGATGGGGATATCAGCTCCGCATATCGGAGTCGGACTCCCATGAGCTGTCTCGGCAGGCTAACATCTCCACTGAACACGGACCGAAGGATAGCTCTTCGATCTCAACTGACAAATCTTCCGGCCTAAAATGGCTATCGGCTCCTCCTCATAAGTCAAATCCTTGTCCAACTGGACACTGCTGAAGTCTAGCACATGAGATGGATCAGCGAGATACTTCCGAAGCATAGATACATGAAACACCGGATGCATGGCTGATACACTCGGTGGCAAAGCAATCATGTAGGCCACTTCTCCTACTCTCTAGAGAATCTCAAAGGGACCAATGTACGTAGGGCTCAGCTTGCCCCTCTTTCCGAACCTCATCACGCCTTCAATGGGTGACTCTCGAAGCAATACCCGGTCTCCTACCATTAATGCCAAATCACGAACTCTGTGGTCTGCATAACTCTTCTGCCTGGACTGAGCTGCACGAAGTCTATCCTGAATGATCTTCACCCTATCCAAGGCATCCTGTACTAACTTCGAACCCCACAACCTAGCCTCCCCCGGCTCGAACCACCCAACTGGTGACCGACACCGCCTACCTTACAACGCCTCATAAGGAGCCATCTGAATGCTCGACTGATAGCTGTTGTTGTAGTCAAACTCAGCTAAAGGCAAAAACTGGTCCCATGAACCTCCAAAGTCAATAACACATGCTCGCAACATATCCTCCAAGATCTGAATAGTACGCTCGGACTGTCCGTCCGTATGAGGATGAAACGTTGTGCTCAACTCAACCCGTGTGCCCAACTCACGCTGAAATACTCTCCAGAAATGGGAGGTAAACTGAGTACCTCAGTCAGAAATAATGGACACGGGCACACCATGCAGGCGAACAATCTCCCTGATGCAGATCTTTGCCAATCTCTTCGAAGAGTACAAAGCTGATACCGGAATGAAGTGTGCTGACTTGGTCAGCCTATCCACAATGACCCATACCGCATCGAACATCCTCTGAGTCTGTGGGAGTCCAACTACGAAATCCATGGTGATACGCTCCCACCTCCACTCGGGAATCTCAATATGCTGCATCAAACCACCTGGTCTCTGGTGCTCGTACTTAACCTGCTGGAAGTTAAAGCACCGAGCTACATATGCCACAACATCTTTCTTCATCCTCCGCCACCATTAATGCTGCCGCAAATCCTGGTACATCTTTGCGGCGCCCGGATAAATGGAATAACGGAAACTATGGGCCTCCTGCAATATCAACTCACGAAGCCCATCAACATCAAGCACGCAAATACGACCCTGCATCCTCAAGACTCCATCATCATCAACTGTAACCTGCTTGGCACCTCTGTGCCGAACCGTATCCCTAAGGACACATAAATGACGATCATCATACTGCCGGTCCCGAATACGATCAAACAATGAAGAACGGGCCACAATATAAGCCAAGACACTGCCAGTCTCAGAAACATCCAATCTCATGAACCGATTGGCTAAAGACTGAACATCTAAAGCAAGCGGTCGCTCCGGAATATAAGCAAGACTACCCATGCTGACTGACTTCCGGCTCAAAGCATCGGCCGCCACATTGGCCGTCCCCGGATGATATAAGATGGTAATGTCATCGTCTTTCAACAGCTCCAACCATCTTCTCTGCCTCATATTTAACTCTTTATGCTTGAACAAATATTGCAAAGTCTTATGATCTGTGAACACCTCATATGACACACCATACAGATAATGCCTCCAAATTTTCAACGCATGGACAATGGCTGCTAACTCTAAATCATGAACTGGATAGCTCTTCTCATGAACCTTTAACTGACGTGAAGAATAAGCTAAAACCTTTCCATCCTGCATCAACATTGCACCAAGTCCAACTCGTGAAGCATCACAATACACGATATATGGTCCTGAACCTGTGGGAAAAACCAACACTGGTGCTGTGGTCAAGGCTGTCTTGATCTTCTGAAAGCTCGCCTCACGCTCATCTTACCACCTGAACTGGGCACCCTTCTAAGTCAACCTGGTCATTGGGGCTGCAATAGATGAAAAGCCCTCCACAAACCGACGATAATAATCTCCTAAGCCTAAGAAACTCCGAATCTCTGTAGCTGAGGTGGGTCTAGGCCAATCTCTGACTGCTGCAATCTTCTAGGGATCCACTTGAATACCCTCTACCGATACAACATGGCCCGAAAATGCAATCGAACTCAACCAGAACTCACACTTCGAAAATTTAGCATACAACTGACTATCCTTCAGAGTCTGGAGGATGACTCGAAGGTGCTGCTCATGTTCCTATCGGCTGCGGGAGTAAATCAAAATATCATCAATGAAAACAATCACGAATGAATCCAAATAGGGCTTGAACACTCGGTTCATTAAGTCCATAAAAGTAGCTGTGGCATTTGTCAACCCAAATGACATCACCAAGAACTCATAATGACCATACCGAGTGCGAAAGGCTGTCTTAGGGACATCAGACGCCCTAATCCTCAACTGATGGTAGCCAGATCTCAAGTCAATCTTTGAAAACACTGTGGCACCCTAAAGCTGGTCGAACAAGTCATCAATCCTCGGCAAAGGATACTTATTCTTAATAGTAACCACTTTCAATTGCCAGTAGTCAATACACATTCTCATTGTTCCATATTTCTTCTTAATAAACAACTCTGACGCACCCCAAGGAGAAATACTAGGCCTAATAAAGCCTTTACCAAGCAAGTCCTGTAACTAATCTTTCAACTCCTTTATCTCTGGCAGGGCCATACGATATGGCGGGGTAGAAATGGGCTGAGTGCCCGAAGCCAAATCAATGCAAAAGTCAATATCCCTGTCGGGTGGCATACCCAGTAGGTCAGCAGGAAATACCTATGGAAACTCACGGACAATGGGCACAGACTCCATAGGAGGAACCTCGACACTGGAATCACTAACATAAGACAAATAGTCCAAGCAACCTTTCTCAACCACACACCGAGCCTTCGTATACGAGATAACACTGCTGGAAGAATGACCAGGAGTCCCCCTCCACTCCAATCGGGGTACTCCCAGTAAGGCCAAGGTCACAGTCTTGGCATGACAGTCCAGAATAACATGATATGGAGATAACCAATCCATCCCCAAAATGACATCGAAATCAACCATATCAAGGACTAAAAGATCTACACGGGTCTCAAGACCACCAATAACAACTATACATGAACGGTATACTCGATTTACCACAATAGAATCACCCACCGGTGTGGATACATATACAGGAGTACTCAGGGAATAATGAGGCATAATCAGGTAAGGAGAAATATATGAGGACACATGGAAAATGTGGATGCCAGATCAAACAAAGCCGAAGCATCCCTGCTGCAAACTGAAACCATACCTGAAATGACTGCATCAGAGGCCTCATCCTCAGGTCTGGCGGGTATATCATAGAATCGGGGTTGAGCCCCACCAATATGAACATCCTTGGGTCAACCCACTGCGGGCTGACCTCTACCTCTCATAGCCTGCCCTCCACCTCTAACTGTCTGGCCTCCACCTCTGGCACCACGACCTCCACCCCTAGCTGGCTGAGGTCTTGATATCGAGCATGTCCCAATTGAGGTTGATAACTTGCAACAACACTGGTTTGGTTTATCTCAATCGTTTAATTCATCTATTTATTTAGACATTTATCAATCGATACTGTCACGACCCGAATTTTCCACCGTTGGGTCCGTGATGGCGTCTAACGTTGAACCCGCTAGACAAGCCAACATGTATTTTCAATTTCTTATAATCCTTTATTATTAAATGAAAACAGGTGAAATACGACCTTTTCATAAATAAAAGCATAAAGAGAAAACAGGCTATAAGTACATAACTCAATCCACTGCTTTTACGAATTTTCAAAATAACCAAAACCAAATCTTTGGAGTCACAATGTCACAGACTATCTACGAATAATACAAGTAAGGGTCTGAAAGAAATAAATACATTTGTTTTTAAAATACTAAATCAAAAATAAGGAAGTAGAAGGGGACGCCAAGGTCTGCGGACGCCTGCAGAACTACCTCGGTGTCTCCGGGTGGACTGAAGGAAGCCTTACAGCTCAGATGTCCACAGGGTTCTGTACCGGGATCTGAAAAGCAAAAAGGTGTGCATGTGTAGTATCAGTACAACCGACCCCATGTACTGAGTAAGTGTCGAGCCTAACCTCGGCGAAATAGTGACGAGGCTAGGACACGACAATGATACAACTTGTGAAATTTAACAATAATCGGAAGAATAATAACTGCAAAAAAATTAGTTAATTACAAGAGAAAAAAAAGGGAACATGCTGGGGGAAAGAGATAACAATTAGCAGAAATAACGGAATAAGACACCAATTTAAATATCAAAGTATCAACAGGAAATAACAACACAGAGTAATCAAGTGCACGACATCACCCTTCGTGCTTTTACTCTCATCCTCACCAAAACAAGCGCACGATATCACCCTTTGTGCTTTTACTCTCGTCCTCACAATAAATAAATATAAATGACACGACATCACCCTTCGTGCTTTTAATATCATATCATGGCACGGCATCACCCTTCGTGATTTTACACTCTCATCCACACAATAAACAATGCACGACATCACCCTTCGTGCTTTACACTCTTCCTAACAGAAATCAATACACGACATCATCCTTCGTACTTTTACACTCTTCCTCACCCAAACCATATCAATAACAGAAGTTTGGCAAGGAAGAATTAACAACATGAACCATAACAGTAAATCACAACATCCCGGCAAGGGAACAACAATAGAAATATCACCGTTCCGGAAAAGGACATAGCCATAACCAATCTCACTCAAGTACATAACTTTACAAAATATTCCTTTCCTCAACCGAAACAAATACTCAAAAACATCCATTACCAAGAATTTCCACCGAATGAACAATTACCGAAATGAAATTCAATATATAACACAGTAAATATCAATGAAAATCACATAGTTCATAATTTGCGACTCACGGGCATGCTTCTCACCAATGTATCGGCACTCGTCACCTCATCTATACGTTGAACATGGTATAAACAACTAGCAAATAAGACTCAACACCTATTTCCTCAAGCTAAATTTAGGCCAAATACTTAAACTTTCACGACCAAAATCACGCCTCAATCACCGCATTTCATTTTGAACTCGACTCCAAATCAATTGTATCTAGACATAATTGGCAAATAACATCAATAAACGCTAAATAATTCAATTCTAATGCTTAATTATAAGTTTCCTATCATTCTTCCCAAAAATCCAAAAATCGACCCCGGGCCTGCTTGGTCAAACACGAGGTTTGGAAAAAAACCCGATCACCCATTCACCCACGAGCCCCAATATGTAATTAATTTTGAATTATGACCCTAAAACGAGGTCTAAATTCCAATTAATCAAAAATCCCTAACTCTACCCAAATCCCTAATTTTCTACCCTTTAAATCATATTTTTTGCCTAGAAATCTAATGGGTGTTGATAAAAATTGAAGAAAAAGAGTCTAAGGTTACATCCTATGAAGTTATGGTGAAGTTGTCTTTCTTAAATCGCCCAAGGTGGAGTGAAGAAGAAGAAGTTATGAAATTTGGGTTAAATTCCGTAATGGGTTCTGTTTTTGACAAAAGAAATAACTAGGCAAATTTACTCTTCGCGTTCGCGATCCCTTGGCCGCGTTCGCGTAGGTCTGGCTTGCTTGGCCAACGCGTTCACGAGCCTCAGTCTGCGTTCGCGTAGGGTTGAGACTACCCAGCCCCCAGCCCATCCTTTGCTCTATGCGTTCGCAACCCTGGGGACATGTTCACGTAGAGTCACTGCGCAGTGCTCCGCGTTCGCATAGAGTAAATCCCAGGTCCTTCCCCTTTGCTCTTCGCGTTCGCGTGAGTTACCACGCGTTCGCGTAGAGGAACTCACCAGACACCAGAAACTATGCAAAACACAAGATTTTAAGTCTAAAAATCACTCAGACGCTTATCCAAAACTCACCCGAGCCCTCGAGGCTCCAAACCAAATACGCACGCAACCTCAAAAATATCCTACGGACTTACTCATGCGATCCAATCGCCAAAATAATATCTTAAACAACGAATTTAACACCAAAATCAAGGAAAATTTCCAAAACATCAAAAATATCAAACTTTGCATTTACGGGTCCGAATCACGTCAAATGACTTCTGTATCTTGCCAAACTTTACAGACATGTTACAAATATTATATCTAACTTCACCGGGCTGCAGAACCAAAATACGGGCCCGATACCATAGATTTCACATATAATTAAACTTCTTAAAAATCCTTTATATTTTTCAGAAAACAATTTCTTTCAAAAATTTATTTCTCGGGCTTGGGACCTCGGAATTCGATTCCGGGCATACGCCCAAGTCCCATATTTTCCTACGGACCCTCCGGGACTTTCAAATAAGGGGTCCGGTCAGTTTACCAAAAAAGTTGACTAAAGTCAACTTAATTTAAATTTCAAAAATACAATTATCATTTTCCTCAGTTTTTCACATAAAGGCTTCCCGGCTACACGCCCGGGCTGCGCACGCAAATCGAGGTGAGATAAAAAGAGGTTTTCATGACCTCGGAACACATAATTGACTAAAATACACGGGATGACGTTTTGGGTCATCACAGGTACTGAAGCAGATCATATATCCTTATAACCACATTACAAATTTAATTGTTACTCATATTTCGAGGTAAACAGTTTGGCGCCCACCGTGGGGTTAAGGATAATAGTGGTTGTTCCGTGCTAATTCTGGTCAAACGCACTATTTTACGCTTGTTCTTGTCAAGAATTTTATTTTCAGGTTGAATCATGTCAAGCTCACAAAACGTAGCTTCACACAGCGACAACGACCTCGGACTCCATAGGGAAAACGAGAATTTTATCGCCCCAGGATCGAGGTGCCACAGGCTGTCCTCGGAGGAGCACCGCCCTTCAACCCGGTTGACATCAGTTCACATGTTGCTTTGAATGTAGATTTAGGCGTAGAACCCGAGGGCAGTGTACGCAGAGAGGGTCGAACTGATGGTCAAGGTGCGCAGGGCAGATGAGACGAAGGAGTTAGTCTCCAAGTAATATTTGAAATGTTGCAAGCCCAAGAAAACTCCATTGCTCTATTGAAAAATCAACACAGAGCATCAGATAGGGTCAATCAGGAGGTTACTCGCCGTATCGAGGCAGTGCCTGAAAGATCGGGTGATAATACTTCGACAACCGATCTTGCTATAATGAGGATGCTCAAGGAGCTTACTAAGAGAATAGAATCGGGAGAAAAGAAAATCGAGGCCAACGACAAGAAGGTGGAAACTTACAACTCCCTAGTTGACCAAATATCGGGGGCACCCCCGATCGTAAAGGGAATGGACTCCAAGAAGTTTGTGCAAAAACTATTCCCTCCGAGTGCGGATCCGAAGCCTATCCCAATGAAGTTCCGCATGCCTGATATACCTAAATACAATGGGACCTCCGACCCAAATGAGCACGTTACTTCTTACACGTGCGCCATAAAAGGAAATGATTTGGAAGATGACGAAATCGAGTCTGTATTGCTGAAGAAGTTCGGGGAGACCCTGTCGAAGGGAGCGATGATTTGGTATCACAATTTCCCGCCAGATTCTATCGGTTCCTTTGCCATGTTGGCAGATTCATTCGTAAAGTCACACGTTGGGGCCATAAAGGTTGCAACAAGAAAATCAAACCTCTTCAAAGTGAAATAGATGGACAACGAGATGCTAAGGGAGTTCGTATCTCGATTCCAAATCGAACGAATGGAGTTACCACCAGTCACTGATGATTGGGCTGTTCAGGATTTCACCCAAGGATTAAATGAGCAGAGTTATTTGATCGAGTACCCAGATGTGACTTGGGAAGATGTTCATAACTGGTATCAATCGAAGATTAGGGTCGAGGATGACTAATTGAGAACCCCCTCAGGTTATATACATCCAAACCGACCGACAAGTAAAAATTAGAGAGATGTTGATAGAGAATCAAGGCCGAATAAAGATCGGTATCACCCATATGTTTCAGATCGAAGAAAGAAACGGTCTCGGACGTAACTCCACCCGGAACGATTGAAGGGGTGATCAGGGGTAGAACTCTCAGGGACTTATGAGTAAAACTGGCTTCGACAAATATGCAGATCCCACAGAAGCACCTCGTATGTCGGAGTACAATTTCAGCGTCGATGCATCGGGGATTGTATCGGCTATCGGAAGGATCAAAGACACTAGGTGGCCCAGACATATACAGACCGATCCTTCTCAAAGGAACCCAAATTTTATGTGTAAGTATCATGACACTCATGGCCATAAGACCGAAGACTGTAGACAGCTGATGGAGGAGGTAGCTCGATTATTCAACGAAGGACACCTTCGAGAGTTCCTCAACGATCGAGCTAAAAATTACTTTAGAGAAACAGATGCCAATAGAAAGAACGAGCAGGAAGAGCCTCAGCATGTTGTTCAGATGATCGTCAGCGGGGTCGACGTCCCGCAATAACCTATATTCAAACGCACTAAGGTGCTGATCACCAGAGAAAAACGGACTCGAGACTATGTACCCGAATGCAGTTTATCGTTCAATGATGAAGAAGCGGAAAGCATCTCTCAGCCCCACAATGACGCCTTGGTAATTTCTATTTTATTGAATAATATTCAAGTTAAACGTGTTCTAGTAGATCCAGGTAGCTCGACAAACATAATCAGATCGAGGGTCGTAAAGTAGTCGGCCTACAAGACCAAATGGTACCTGCATCTCGAGTCCCAAACGACTTCAACATGGCTAGTGAAACAAGGAAGGGGAGATAATCCTACCATTAAACGTGGCCAGTACCATCCAAAATACAAAGTTCCATGTCATCGAAGGCGACATGAGGTATACTGCAGTGCTCAGAAGGACCTGGATCCACAACATGAGGGCAATACCATCGACCCTTCACCATATGATGAAGTTCCCAACAATGGATGGTGTGAAAACAGTTTACAGGGAATAACACGCTGCAAAGGAAATGTTTGCAGTCGACGAGGTGACGCCGATACCAACACCTTCGACCTTAGAAAAATTGAGTAACAAAGATAAGAATATGACCAAATAGAAATCACCGCCCCCAGCCTTGACCGAGTCGGAGAAACAGGTAATCGAGGAAGAAGAAGAGGAGTTTCTCACTCCTCGAACTTTCATTGTTCCCGAAGAATTAGATGCAACCAAGTCAATGGTCGAAGAGCTAGAACATGTGATACTGATCGAGTATCTACCCGAACAAAAGGTATACCTAGGAACGGGGTTGACCTCCGAACTTAGGAAAAATCTTATTCAAACCGATAACATGGATTGATTTGCATGGTCCTATTTAGACATGCCAGGAATCCCACCGGAGATAACAACTCATCGGCTGAGCCTAGATCCCAAATTTAGACTGATAAAGCAAAAGAGAAGGCACCATTCCGAGGTAAAGCACGCCTTCATAAAGGACGAGGTAACCAAGCTTCTCAAAATAGGATCTATTCGGGAAGTAAAGTATCCCGAATGGTTAGCTAATATAGTCGTAGTCCCCAAAAGGGGAACAACCCTAGAATGTGTGTAGACTATAAGGACTTGAACAAAGCATGTCCGAAAGACTCTTTTCCGCTATTGGCCGGCCACGAGATCCTTACCTTTCTCGATGCCTATTCTTGGTACAACCAAATACAAATGGACCAAGAAGACCAAGAAAAAACATCTTTTATCACTAAGTATGGAACTTATTGTTACAATGTAATGCCCTTCGGGCTAAAACATACAGAAGGTACATACCAACGCCTAGTTAACAAAATGTTCTAAGAACAAATAGGTAAATCAATTGGAAGTATACATTGACGATATGTTAGTTAAGTCCTTGAGCGCAGAGTACAATTTGACTTATTTGCAGGAAACATTCAAAATCTTGAGGAAGTACAACATGAAACTTAACCCCGAAAAATATGCTTTCGGTGTCGGCTCGGGAAAATTCCTCGGCTTCATGGTATCTAATCGTGGAATCGAAATCAACCCCGATAAGATTAAGTCCATCAAGGATATCACCGCCGTAGACAGTATGAAAGCCGTACAAAGGTAACTAGACGGATAACTACCTTGGGTCGATTCATTTAAAGGTCATCAGACCGGAGCCACAAGTTCTTTTCCTTACTCAAAAAGAAAAATGATTTTGCATGGACCCCAGAATGTCAAGAAGCGTTGGAGGAATTGAAACGGTACTTATCGAGCCCACCTCTGCTCCACACTCCGAAGAAAGATGTGAAGTTGTGCTTATACTTGGTTGTGTCCGAGATAGCGGTAAGTGGTGTACTAGTTCGAGAAGAGCAAGGTACATATTTTCCTGTTTATTACGTAACTCGGACCTTAGGAGATGCTGAAACTAGGTATCCACACTTAGAGAAATTGTCACTCGCATTAATAAGCGCATCTAGAACATTGAAGCCATATTTTCAGTGTCACCCTATATGTGTGATAAGCACTTATCCACTCTGAAATGTTTTGCACACGCCCGAGTTATCGGGATGATTGGCCAAATGGACCGTCGAACTTGGCGGGTACGATATCGAATATCAACCTCGGACGACCATCAAGTCTCAAATTTTAGCAAACTTCGCCACCGATTTTACGCCAACCCTCGTACCCGAAGTGGTAAAGGAACTTATACTAAAATTGGGTACATCATCGGGGGTATGGACCCTCTTCACTGACGGTGTCTCGAATGTGAAAGGTTCCGAGCTTTGCATTCTTTCGAAACCTCCCACGGGAAATATTATTAGACAATCTATTAAATCTACAAAATTAACTTACAACTAGGCCGAGTATGAGGCTTTGATTGCAGGTCTCGAGCTAGCTAAAACCTTGAGAGCGGAAATCGTCGAAGCTAAATGCGACTACCTACTGGTAGTTAACTAGGTAAACAAAACCTTCAAAGTTCAAGAGGACAAAATGCAAAGGTACTTAGATAAATTGCAGGTAACCTTGCATCATTTTAAAGAGTGGACTCTACAACATATACCTCGAGAACAAAATACCAAGGCCGATGCACTTGCCAATTTGGGGTCATCAGCCGAAATAGATGAGATCAGCTCGGGGACTGTCGTCCAACTCTCGAGGTCTTTGATCGAGGAGGGACATGCTGAAATAAATTCAACGATCTTAACCTGGGACTGTAGAAACAAATACAGCGAGTACCTGAAGAACGAGAAGCTACCATCAGATCCCAATGAATCGAGGGCCTTACGGACTAAAGGTGCTCGATTGACATTAGATGAAGATGGAACATTATACAGAAGAACGTTCGATGGTCCATTTAAAGTATGCTTAGGACCGGGGGATACATACTATGTTCTGCGAGAAATCCGTGAAGGCACTTGTGGGAACCATTCTGGCACTGAGTCACTCGTTCAAAAGGTTGTCAGAGCAGGATATTATTAGGATATCATGGAAAAGGACTCTAAGGAGTTCGTTCGAAGATGCGATAAATGTCAAAGGTTTGCACCGATGATCCACCAGCCCGGCAAATAACTTCACTCGGTCCTATCTCCATGGCCATTCATGAAATAGGGAATGGACATCGCCGGTCCTCTGCCATTGGCCTCAGGTAAAGCTAAGTTCATATTATTTATGACTGACTATTTCTTTAAATGGGTAGAAGCGTAGGCCTTCAAAAACGTTCGGGAAAAAGAAGTGATCACTTTTATATGGGATCACATCGCATGCCGATTCAGGATACCCACAGAAGTAGTATGTGATAACGGAAAATAGTTCATCGGCAGCAAAGTAACAAAATTCCTCGAAGATCACAAAATAAAGAGGATACTATCGACACTATATCACCCTAGTGGGAACAGACATGCCGAATCAACAAACAAGACTATCATCCAAAACTTGAAGAAAAGGCTAAACGAAGCCATAGGGAAGTGGATAGAAAAATTGCCCGAGGTCCTATGGGCTTATCGAACAACGTCAAAGTCCAATATAGGAGAAACTCCGTTCTCTTTAGTTTATGGCTCCACAGCCTTGATACCGGTCGAAGTCGAAGAACCCAACGCCAGGTTCCTATATGCAACAGAGGAATCAAACCGCGAGGCTATGAATACCAATCTCGAGTGGTTAGATGAAAGACGAGAAGCTGCACTCGTTCGAATGGCTGCACCAAAATAATGAATCGAGAGGTACTACAATAGAAAAACCAACTTTTGACACTTCAAAGTCGGGGACTTAGTCCTAAGAAAAGTCACCATCAATACTCGAGACCCTAATGAAGGGAAACTCGGCCCTAACTGGTAAGGGCCTTACCAAATCCTCGACATAGTTGGGAAAGGATCTTACAAACTCGGAACAGTGAGCGGCGAGCTGCTGTCGAATAACTGGAACATATCACTCCTTAAGTGGTACTATTGCTAAGGTACGACTTTCTGTTTTCTTTCATTTAAACATATTCGAAACTAACTCATTGCAGGAATTCGACCCAAGATATCGATACCTCAGAATTTAAAATACGCGTTGCACTCTTTTTCCCTTAGATCAGTTTTTATCCTGAATGGGTTTTTCCGGCAAAGTTTTTAACGGGGCACTCATTATGTGTTACCTGAGGATAATTCAACAGTATCCAAGGCTTATTTTGAAATCAACCTCGAATACTGCGGGGCACACCCTCTGATGTTATGTGTTCGAGGAATGTACCTAGTATCAATGGGTCTCGATAGGGAAAATTTTGTAATGGGCCAAACGGTCGAATGAACTGTGTCCATATAGATTAGCTGAGTCCCGACAACAAAACATGTATGCATGTATACATTATTCAAAGAAGCATTCTATTTTCTCGAGCATCTCGTGTTTCGAATTGTGTAGTATTCTGATTTATTGTGCAAAACTAACACTTGTAAAAAATGGCTCAAAAGCCAAGAAAAAGCATACTTCAAACACTCGAGGACTACACACTCGAGCTGTCTAAGTTTGAAATCATAAGACCTCAAAGAGGCACCTTTGATATATAGGCCAACGCCACCATACTCGGGGACTAACATTTCAGACAAGTTCGAAATATTACCGGGAAATAAGTCTAAAAGACATACCCGAAGGCTACAACCAAACTGACGCGGCTCGGAGACGTCTGACTTCCGCTATGAATGAATACGAACAAGGAATCTATAAGTAATGCAACTATGAATCTCATGGAGAGTTCGATCCTGGCTTAGGATGAACACTGACGGCATGCTTAACACATGCAAGTCGGATGGGAAGTGGTGTTTCCAGTGGAAGACGAGTGAGTAATGCGTAAGAACCTGCCCTTGGGAGGGGAACAACAGTTGGAAAGGGCTGCTAATACCCTATAGGCTAAGGGCCTTCAAGTACTTTGAAAAGCCGGTTAAATAAGGCTACCCTCGGCAAAGCAAGAAAAAAGGGGCTTCGATAAAATCAACCCTCAAATAATTAAAAGGCTTCGATAATATCGGCCTTCAAAAAAACCTCAAGAGTTATCAAATTATCTTAATACAAACACGTTACGACACAAAAAGAAAAATAGGGTTCCGATCATCGGACCCTCGAAAAACCCAATGGGTATAAAAAAACACATGCTAAGGCATAAAGAAAATTTCACTAAATTTTCACTAAGTCTTTTAGCCGAAAAGGGGAAAATAATAGCCATTTTTGGAGGTCGAATCAGCTATCTAAAGAGCCTAAGGGCCGATCTAAAGATCTTAAGGACCAATCTCGTTCTCACTCGATTCAAACCCAAGGGTTCCGCTATTCTGAGCTCAGACAAAAGTCAATTATAGCTCAAAGGGTATATTGCTATAACCTAGAAAAACTTAACAATCGTTTGATAAAAACCTAAGGGTTTACTTTATCCTAAGTTCAAGATTTGTTCGAACTTGGTTATAAATATAACACATCTATAAGTTCGTTCGAAGTCACCCACAAGATAAGGTCTAGAAAAAATTTCGAACTCGGGGACTTACCCTCATAAAAATAAAAAATTTGTGGGTTTACTTTGGCTGCGAACTGAAGCTAGTAAGATTACAACAATGGCAATTTTCAATATTAAAGACAGAAAGCATATCTAAACTTGGAATTATAAAGGCATTTGAAGAAAAAGTTTCTCTATTATATGTCAAAGAACATGTACAAGAGGCCAATCAAGGCCTTACAAAAAAAAAGCGAAATTAAAATCTAACTACAATGTGGGCTAGCCCCCTCGGGATCGACTTCCTCTCGAGCAGCTTCTTCAGGAGTAACTTCTTATTCGGGACCCCCATCGGACCCGCTTCGGCTGTCCTCTTCATCATCATCCTCATCATCGGAGGGTCCGAGCTGCCTGGCTTCAGCTTCAAGCTCCTTGGCCCGAGCAATTTCATCAGAAAGGTCAAAACCTTTAGCATGAATTTTCTCGAAGGTTTCCCTCCGGGATTCGCACTTTGCCAAATCATTACTCCACATATCCCGGTCGGAAGCCTCCCTTAGCTATATTTGAACAGCCTCAGCATCAGCTCGGTACATGGCGATGGACTTATCCGTCATGACCTTGGTCTTCTCGGTTTTCGCCTTGGCCTCAGCAAGCCCAACTTCAAGTTCCTCAATCTTCTTAGTCTGGGCCGAGCTTTTCTCTTTGAGGCTTTGAAGTTGGGCCTCAGCTGAAGATAGCTTAGCCAAGCTGCCTCCTTTTTCACAGCAAGGTGGTCCATGTTCCCTCTTGACCAAATCGACCTCTACCCGGAGCAGCTCGATCTTCTCTACCTTCTACTACAACTGAGATAGCAAATAATTATCTTCCACAGTCGAGTCGATCCCATACTTTATCAGAAGGGTGGTTACCTTCTTATCTAATTCGGCCTCCTCTTCACGAGCCTTGGCCAGGTCCGCTTGAAGGTCCTTTATGACCTCGTTCTTTAGGCCACAAAGTATCTTCAGGGCATTTCTATCTTCTGAGGCCTTTTGGAGTTTGGCCTCACACTGAGTAAGTTTATCTCGGAACTTAGCAGCAACCTGTGCAAAGAAGAAAACACAAGTTAGATTTGTGAAGCAAAAGGCGAAGAATAGTAACCGACAAATCGACTGGTACTTACCCGGGAAAAGAGACGCTCGGCCTCCTCCATGAGGATTGAAGCATCATTAATGTCAGAGGCATCATCGACCCCCACGAAGCAATCCCAAAAAGGATCACCTACGCTAGAGCCTGCGCCAATCTTGGGAGTCTTCAACCCTCAGGCCTCCCTTATTGCTTCATTAGAAAAAACTGGTATTGAAGGCACATGGCCTATTGTCATGGCTCCGAGCGAGTCGCTAGGGGCGCTCTATCCGACTTTATGTGTTTCAAAAGCGTCCCCTCTCGGTGTTGAAGGTGCTGATGAGAAACGATCTCGACCTGTGGAGATTCGAGATTCATGCCCGAATTGTTCTTAGCCTCCTCGACACGAGGCTTAGCTGAAGACGGTGGCAACTCAAAAGGAGTGGCGATTTTGATGGCCTTCCTGGGGCGGGCCATCAGCGTCAAAGTGTTGTCTTCTTCTTCCTCGTCCTGATCTCTCAACTATTGGACCATATACGCCAAGAGAGCAACCTTTTTCTCCTGACCCTTCGAGATTTGGGTCTGGACACCTCGGACTGCGAGACATCTTTTCTCTTCTTGTCATTCTCCGCCTTTGGAGCCGGGGACTTGGCTTTTCTTCCTTCATTTGAAGGCCCAGTATGGCGTCCTTGGTTAAACCTGTATAAAGGAAAGTTAATAATAAATGAAACATGAAGTTTCTTTAGAATACAGAGGGAGAGACCCTTACCATAGTTCTTGGACTCCCAATGACCCTTTGCCAAATCTCGCCATGCTCGATCGGCATGAGTAGAAGTAGAGGCAAGTTTTTAGATCCAATCTTCAAAATCGGGCACCGCTTGAGGAATCCAAGAGACAACTGCATGATTAAGGAAAAATGTTAGGAAAAATTAAAAGAAACATAAGAATCGAGATATAAAGATTCACTTAATATCGATGTACCATTCCTCAGGGAATGACATCTTTTCCTTCGGTATTATATCACAGGTCCTCACCCGTATGAATCAGCTCATCCAACCTCGATCTTTATCCTCGTCGATGCTCGAGAACAAAGTCTTTGTTGCTAGACATTGAAGCTTAATCAACCCTCGATAGAGTCGAGGCTGATACAACCGTATGAGGTGGTGAAGGGTGAACTCCACCCCCCCCGGACTCGTTGGAGAAAAAGTGCAGCATGATCACTATATGCCAAAGTGAAGGGAGGATCAGACCGAGGGTGAATTCGTGTCACGATCCAAACCGATGGGCTGCGACGGGCACCCGGTACCTTACTTAATCGAGTACCGACATAACGTATCATACTATCATAGATAACTGAGCCGGTAGGCTTCCATGAGATAAGTAGAATACAACGTGAGATACAACTTATACATAAGACATACAGGCCTATAAGACCACATATCCACTCGTATATTGAAAATAGGCCGACAAGGACATACAATATTTTACGTACATGACATCTGTCTACAAGCCTATAAGAATACATAATTTTAATAAAGGTTGGGATAGAGTACTGCTATAAAGAAATACACGTCTAAATCATACAAACCAAACGAGCAACTCTGAAGCAAATGGAGCGCACCAACATCTTCCGCTGAGCTGATAGCCTACTTGGAGGGCTCTCGATCTATCTATCGGGACTTGCGGGCATGAAACGCAGCATCCCCAGGAAAAAGGAACGTCAGTACGAATAATGTACCGAGTATGTTAGGCACATAAATAAGTACATAACATACATGGAACAAATATATAGTAAATGACTCAACCTGTAAGTCTGGATAGCTTTGTAAATCATGAAATAATCATAGTGTCATGCATATGCGTGTGAATGTCATGTTGTGCATAGGTATATGTTTCATAACATCACCAGGCCTCTGAGGGAATCCCATCATTTCATATCCGCCACTGTGGGCAAAATTATCAAAGTATACCAGCTGATCAGGGGGTGGTGCGAATAAAACGCCATAACCTTTTTCCATATCCCATATAAATATTATATACAAATATACGCGTATAAAACTCAATCTGGTCATGGGACAATGTACATGTATAAATTCATGAAATGCATATGAAATACGTTAATAAGCTTTTCTCGGAATGCCATAAAAATCAATATGCCTTTCGGATAAACTTTATCAAATACGTATTTTTCTAAGACCCATGAACAGAAGATATAATAATAATTCACATGGGGAATCAAGAATATTGACACCCCTAGTATTTCTATGAATAAAATCATTTACGAAAGTTGCGTATTTTGCTTGTTTCATTTGTATTATTTGGATCATGCCAAAATAAGAAGAAGGGATAGCCTTAATATACCTAGAGTAGGGAAAAATCCGTATGATATTCTTAGAAAAGGTTGCACCGTACTCCCTTAGAATCGCAAAATCTCGCGTTGCTAGTGCTAAGAAATCTAGTTGGATTTTGGTTGAAGAATGAAAATCTTCACTTCCGCAGTGAACTTAATTTTCTACAGAATAATTTGAAGTTGGTAAACATTGGGTGATCGTTTGCTGCTACTACAATTTGGATTCATGTTGAAGTTATATCCTGTTTCTGCTATGTAAATAGTAGTCACGTTATATCTCCACCGAGATGGAAATATGTGAATGCTTATGTACTTAGTTTGCTAAACCTTTCTTGAGCCTTGTAGAGATTCCATTAAGAATTAGGAATGTTTCTTTTAATATTTG